>JADDOH010006625.1:0-216129 GCA_016648135.1 Agrypnia vestita | reverse complement strand
ACATTATTTTCATATCTATAGTTGTATCAGTTATGCGGCTAAATTCATCATCCAATATTTTATTAGCATATCCGGTTCCATTGCATTTTCGCGAAAGCTCAGTTAAAAGCTCCCAATATATTTTAATTAAAATACGATTTTTTATTCTAAACGCATTATACTATACTTGTACCTGAAATGGACTATTCAATCACATATAATGAATCTTCTAGAGGCTTGATGTCTACACTATTTAATCAATATATTTTTTTTATAATTATTTTAAAAAAATGCTGTCCATCGGTCGTCGATACACGCGACAGAAGAGGTAAAAATGTATTTTTATTATTATTATTAATATTGAATGGTTGGTTCAAAAAGAGTGGAAAGGATGGGTTAGCTAAATGAAGGGAGGAATTTATTATTTATTAGCCTATATTTTGCTTCTGAGTCCTAAAGAGTAATCTTGATAAATTTGTTTGAGATATTTTTCGATGTTTATAGCGCTAACTTTGTGGTTGGACATAATAATTAATTTCAATTTAATATCTTTGTATTAACCATTTAACTAGTAACTTTACCGATAACAATAACAATAAATTTTCTGAATTCTCGAACCATCTTTTGGAAACAGACCACACCTTTAAAATGGAAAACGGTATCGAGATTCTACACGTAAATATATATTAGATTAGATAACTTAGAAATACTAGAAATAAAATATGCCTGAACACTAAAGCTAATTAATAGCCCGTTACTTGACGTATTTCCCATTTCGGCGTTCACTTCTCAATTACCCCCACCATAGCTGTAGCCGCACCCCCGTTCAAAAATTGATTTGTTTGCTAGAATAAATAATGGATAATTAGTTTGCGTCCGTCCTGATGAAGATACAGTGGTATCGAAACTGCTAGATGTAGAGTTACTAGTTAAGCGGTTAATACAAAGTCATTTAATTAAAATTAATAATTGTTTGAGATCGATTAAAGGTTGTAGGACTCTGTAGAGAATAGACAGGAATAAAATGCCCAAATAATCAAAGACCAAGTGAAGATTACCCCTTAATAAATTGATGTAGATTAAAAAATATCTTACATACGGGTTGTGGCGAGTAATGGTCGGTTCTCGTGAAGAGTTTCTTATCTCGAAAGCGAGTGATCAAAAGTTAATTGAATTATGTTTACAACGATTTTTTCCAATTACTTGTGTTCCAAATATTAATAACTCAAATAAAATGAAAAAATACTGGTCACTTAAACTTAGAAGAATTAGTGAGAATGTTAAATGAAGAAGAATTAATTAATATATTGAAATGGCTTAAAATGAATAAATTAAAATTAAATGCAAAAAAAAACAAAAGGTATGTTAATAGGAAATAAAATGAATAATGATGAGATAAAGATAGAGATTGATGGAGAAGAAATAGAAATAGTGGATACAATAAAATATTTCGGCATAATAATAGACTCTAAATTATCATTTAAAAAACAAACTGAATATATAACAAAGAATTCGATGGCTGGGTCATGTGGAGAGAATGTCCGAGCATCAAGCACCAAAGTCCCTGCTGAACTCAAGGCAAATAGGGCGAAGGAGCTTAGGAAGGCCAAAATTAAGATGGAGTGACAACGTCCTCAAAGACATCTCTGCCTTAGAGCTTCGGAACTGGAGAGAGCTGGCACTAGACCGAGATGAGTGGAGGAAAATTATTGAGGAGGCCAAGACTCACCAAGGGTTGTAGTGCCAAGAGTGATGATGATGACATAACAAAGAAAATTGCTAAGAAAGTATCACCAAAAATAAATAAAGAAACAGCGATAACGATATATAAATCAATAATCTCTCCTCATTTTTAATATTGCCCCACTATTTTGTACCTTTGTAATGAAGAAGATATAAGAAAATTACAAATACAACAGAATAGAGCAATGATAATAATTCTACAGAGAAATAGATATTCCAAAATTAAAAAGATGCTCTCAAATTTAAATTGGATTAATATTAGGTCTTTACATATGAAATTGGCGTTTTGCCGTACTGGCAAATTTGATCTCAAATATCTTCTCTTTGGTTAGGAATTCCAAATCCAAATTTATACAGCTATTTACTCATCTATTTGTGTTTTGAAAATTATAATTCATTTGTTTTTTCCTCAATTGTTTTTTTCTTTGCGTCACTCAGTTTACAAAATGAACAACTTGAAATATCGCGTTATTTACGAGTACGAGTTCCACCGTGGCACCAGTGCTGCAGAAACGGCTCGAAGGATTAATAATGTGTATGGCGACGGTGCCGCAAAAGAAAACACAGTGCGTTTTTGGTTCCAACGTTTTCGTTCTGGAAATTTCGACCTGCAGAACAAGCCCCGTGGACGGCCGGAGACCAAAGTTGATAATGAAGAATTGAAGGCTATTGTGGAAGCGGATCCATCGCAAACCACATCCGAGTTAGCTGCAGGCTGCGGTGTTAGTGATAAAACTGTTTTAATCCACTTGAAGCAAATTGGTAAGGTGAAAAAGCTTGAAAGGTGGGTACCTCACGAAGAATGTCAGTGAAGCAAATCAACAAACTTTATAGCGCAACTGCTGCTTTTCCGGTACTCACCGTACAAAATGAAGGGATTTTAAATCGAATCATTACTTGTGATGAAAAGTGGATCCTGTACGATAATCGGAAGCGCTCATCGCAATGGCTGAACCCTGCCGAACCAGCCAAACCATGCCCCAAGCGAAAATTGACTCCAAAAAAGTTACTTGTGAGCGTTTGGTGGACTAGTGCTGGTGTCGTTCACTACAGCTTTCTTAAATCTGGCCAGACGATTACGGCAGATGTCTATTGTCAGCAACTGCAAACCATGATGGAAAAGCTAGCTGCTAAACAACCGAGGCTGGTTAATCGCTCTAGGCCACTGCTGCTTCATGATAACGCTAGACCACACACTGCACAACAGACGGCTACCAAATTAGAGGAGCTTCAATTGGAATGTCTAAGACATCCACCGTACTCTCCGGACCTTGCCCCAACAGATTACCATTTTTTTCGAAATTTGGATAACTTCTTGCAAAGGAAAAAATTCAACTCCGATGGGGCAGTCCAAACCGCCTTCAAAGATTTTATTGATTCCCGTCCGAATGGTTTTTTAGTAAAGGGATCGATGAACTACCTATGAGATGGCAAAAGTGCATAGATAGCAATGGTACATACTTTGATTAAATAAATATATTATAATAAAAAAAAATCGGCTTTATGTTCCTCCCATACTAAACGCCAATTTCATATGTAAGGACCTAATATAAAACAAGGATTAAAATGAAATACAATGATACTCATTCACAAAATATTAAACGACAAAATGCCAAATATTTTAAAAGTAAGATCAAATATAACTCAGAGATACATAGACGTAATACAAGAAACGCAAACAAAATAAGTATACCAAATAGAAAGCAGACAAACACACAAAACGTATTTATTACAAGGGAATAAATTAGTATAATAGCCTGCCAGTAAGTGTGAGGAAGCTGATCAGAATCGATATGTTCAAACAAGAATGTAAGCGGCACAAAACAATGGAAAGTGCATGAAGAGAAATATTATTTAATAAGTGTACGTAAATATATAACGTTTATAATATTAGCTAATGATAAACAATTATGTATCATTAACAAAATAAAGATATATAAATAAATAAAAGAATAAGATTTTTATTCTTATTCTGTTTCTTTTCGTTTGCATCTGAGTTGGCTGTTTCATTAGGGTAGATCTGATGTGGTCACTGCGTGCTTAAATGTCAATGTTACCGTTATTACACTAACTCCTGGCGATGACATTGACATCACACATGGAAAGCTCATCATGTGCAATGATATGTTCATTGATGATGTCATGACTGAATCATGACCCGACCGTACTAATTATCATTACGAAATGTGGCTCTATTTGGAGCAATTAAATATTAAACGACAAAATAAGAATTATCTAATGTGATAATATCAATTTTAACCTTTAAAAGTCTTTGGCTATTTTTGAAATGGCTGGCCGCAGTATTTTGTACTTCTATGCGAAGCAAAGTGAGTATTCGATGGCTTAGTAACGCAAAATCTTATCTACAAAATTTCAGGAAAGAGAAAAACAAGTATTTTTCACGATTGAGGAAGGATTTTTATCTCTGTAATAGTTATAGGCGCAACCAATTTAAATGGCATTTTCTCTTTAAAATATACTAAAATTTTACAGTTATCGTTGTACAGTACCCGGCAAACATCTTGAAATTTTACGGCGTAGTGGAGGGAAGTTTGCGCGTGTACCATTCCACCAAAGAGACCCAAATTTTGTCTTCTGCGCATTCCCCCACTACGCCAAAGAATTTCAAGAAGTTTGCCGGCAACTGTATCATCTGATATGTCTTTGTAATTTTTTAACTTCGGACTTAACGTTGTAGATTATTTCTCTATAGTTCTTATGATTTTTTTGATGTTACGGAAAAAAACGGTTTATTTTGACTTATTAGTTAAGAATAATAATACTTAACTCAAAAACATTTTTTCGTACATACAATACATATTATACAGCCATTTTAGTTATTCTAGGGGTTAATCTGTCCTAAGATTTTTAGAAACTAGGTGATTTGCTATTCTAATAAGTAATATATAAAATATTTGAAAATACATTAATAAAATGAGTTAGTGATTTGGTTGTCGGTGATTCGAGCCCTATTCCAGGACACCATCCAGTTAGTGCTATTTTCATAGCACAGGCTTTTGTTTGAGAATAGTAAGAATATTGATGCGACACGTATTCCGTGCTCGCATTTGTATTTAAAAAAAAGACTTGTTATATCTAGATTTACACACTTTTCTTTGACGGTCCTTATTTATTTTCTTTTATAGTGTCAAAATCGGAAAATATTCATTAAAATATTTTTTTTGACACATTTCCATCATAAGTTTAGAAGCAAAAGGTTACGTGTCAATGTAATTCGTATTTCAAATGTAATTAACACTTCACACTTATTTAATGTAATCATTTATTATTTTAAAAAAAATATTCGGTTAAAAATATAACTTTAAAAAATAAAGTACAAATGACCACCTACCAATGCCGTAATACCAAATTAAGTAGTTGAAATTTTTTTATAAATGTGTTGCTAAACATGGACCTACATGTATGTACACATTTCTCGGAAGAATATATCTAGAGGTGTAAGTGTATGTGTATTTACCTACCTATATATAAAATGTCTAGAATGATAGGTACAGCAGATCATTTTTGTCCATCTCAGGGAATTCAAACATTAATTTTCGATCATCGCGCGTTGGTTGTCCCCCCGATAACAGAGTACGAAGGTGTGTTCGGTTCGGATACACGGTGCACAGCCAAACGTAATTTGAGTTGCGTCCAGTTATAAATATCTACTATTCGGCGAATACGAGTATTCGTATTCGTATTCGTTGCATCACTAGTTTTAATACATACAAAATGACGTTTTTACTTAAAGAAACTCTGGAA
This sequence comes from Agrypnia vestita, assembly GCA_016648135.1. Classification (NCBI taxonomy): domain Eukaryota; kingdom Metazoa; phylum Arthropoda; class Insecta; order Trichoptera; family Phryganeidae; genus Agrypnia; species Agrypnia vestita. The sequence continues at coordinate 210,642 of JADDOH010006625.1, read as the reverse complement.
CGAAATTAAAAAAAAAATCAATTGTAAAACGTTTTGCTTAGTAGGGGATTTGATTATACAAGAATAAATAATCCGCCCAAAGAAGGGGTTTAGTACAACACTGTACAATTTTATACTCTGTGGTGTCAAACAAACACTGACCTTCACGCGCAAGTGTTTCGTATCGAGTTTCACACAATTAATAAATGTCGTGTTGGATCGTACAAACAATCTTACAAAAAATATATTTCATTAAAAGAAACGATAAACCTAAAAAATTAACGGACGCCGAATAAAAAATTAGGTTGGGTAATAAAACATATCTTTTAGCAAGACGACAAACAACATTAGAGGTCCAATCTCATTTCGGCGCCGCCATTGAAGCGCTCCGATTGGCCGGCCAAGACCAATTAATTTGATAGTCCACTATCTGCGCCGAGAGCCTCCGCGGACCGGGCTGATAACTTCCTCGGATCCTTGACACGCAAATCCAGATAGCGGCCGCAGCGGGTATTAAGTAACACATGGAAACAAGAACGAAATTGTTTAATTCATTCATATTCCGCGCGAACGGCATCTGCTCACCAGTGACGCGACACTGGTCGACTCGAGGGTCAACGAAAAAAATGCAACCCACAAAAACCAAGTTTTTACAATACTCCCTACAATCTCCATACAACTTGTACGAAAAAAACATTAAAAATTTGAAAAATCCAAAATTATACCGTAATTATTATTATTTTTTAACGAAAACTTGATAGATCTTCTTGATCGTCGCCATGAGGCTGCTTGCAAAGTTTCAGCTCGATTGGATCACGAGAAAAGGGTTAAACATCGATCCAAAGTTTTTTCGTCAAGCAAACAGACGCCACGAGTTAATATAAAGGGAGTAAAAAACCAATAAAATTTCTAAAAATCCGAAATTATACTATAATTATTAAGTTTTTTAACGAAAATATGATAGATCTTCTTCTATCTTCTTCTTCTTCTATCCATTCTATCAGATCGTCGCCACGAGTATGCCGTTTTAAGCCAAGTTTTAGCTCGATTGGATCACGGGAAAAGGGTCAAAAATCGATCTAAAGTTTTTGTTAACGGCAAGAAAGCAGACGCCACGAGTTAATATAAAGGGAGTAAAAAGGAGGACCTTTAAAAATATACTGGAAAGAGTTTTTGAATGAATGTAAAGATATTAGGATGAAAAGTTGATCTTAACATGATTAATGGAATTAAAAAAGGGTCGCTCGGATGATTTAGGCATGTTGAACGAATGAATGAGGAAAGAATGGTAAGAAAGATATATAATGCAAGTGTTGATGGCGCCGGAAAGAAAGGGCGACCGCGGAAGACGTGGCAGGACCAGATTAACCGGATGCTGGAAGATGGTCCCGTTAGAAGCCTGAACAACCGGCGAGCTTGCACGCAAAGATATATGAATGTGAGAGTTGTATGTCAGGATGGAAGAGTGTGGCGCTCTATCCTCTCTGCCTACCCCCCACGGGGAAATGGCGTGATGGTGAGTAAGTAAGTAGTTAGCATCAGTTAAAACTGTGTTTGGTGATCATACAATATCATCGAAAACGGTTCGGTAAGACGGTATTATTACCCTTGACAACTACTGACAGTCAATAATATATTTTTTAATCAAACATTTTTTTAATCAAATCAATTTTAATGTGTCCTTCAATTTTTTTGTAGATATTGCTCGCATAGAAGATAATAAGGAAGCTGGGAATGACTATCACTAACCCAGCACACTGAAAATACGTCTATGTACTATATATAGCTCGGTGTCATAGCCACATCTATTCCAACCAATCATATTCTTCTTCTTGTGCCTCTCCGGTTCTTGGAGGTTAGCAATCATATTGGAGACATAATTTTGCTAGCAGCAGCTCCAAATATTTGGACCGTGAATTTCCCAAACAATAGGCATAATGACAGTATTAAAAAATTGAAGAATAAGTGATTTTAGAGTAGAAAATATTTTCAAAGGATTCTAAAAAATGATTCAGTTTTAGTATACACATTGAGATTAATAAGGTTTTCAATAAAATAAACGTATAAAATTGTGCAATCCGCCATTTTAACTGAAACACCGGTCAGAGCGAATGACGTCACGCCTCAGTGTGTCTTTGGACCGTTGCCATAGACACAATGCAATGTGTACTGAGGCTTGACCTCACGTAGACGAAATTAAAAATATGTAGATGAAAATGCAATCATGTGCGTAAAAACTTAGTTTATTATTACTGAAGTAATGTTGTTTTCGGTAATAGTAGACGTGTACCTACAATATATAATGTTATTTCAAAATTTGTCATCATGCCTATTACCTTAAGATTCTCAGCCAGGGTGAGATGCATGATCCAGTACTTCCCTGGATGTCTCGCGATATGGCCAAAATATTGTGGTTTTAATTGTTTTAAGGATTTATTTTTTCTTTCGCCTCCGTATTGTATACGTTGTCATCTGTAACCCTATCTATTCAGCTTATTTAGATGCTCAATGCATAAAATCGCTTCAGCATTACTACAGTGAGTGTCCATGACTACATAGCATCGTATTATTCCCATTTGCACATTTAGGTTTCGATCTATAATACCTTTTTCATCCGGAAGAATGCAGCTCTGTCCTGCTCTACATAATATTAAATTTCCATAAAAGTGTCCCAGTTTTCATTTAATATACATCCCAGGTAGGTTATTTTATCTAATCTTTCTAGTCTAATTATATAGGCCACCATCATCCTTTTCATTGTGTTTGTTATGATCAAGTATTTTGTCCTGTTTACATTTAGTTGAAAACCATTGCTTCACACACCTCTCCATTAACCACCTGTATCAGTAGTAGTTGATTTCTTCTATGGAATCTGCTAGAATCACGGTACCGTCCGAGTAGCATAGGTTATTAGATTTCTTCCTATTCTTATTCTATTTGCTTTATTTTGTCTTTTTTTTTTAACAGTGGGATCTTTTTAACCAGTTTACTTATTAAGATTTTTTTAATAAACAAAAACAAGGTGGAAACTCAACGAGAAAGAGATCAATATCCAACTCTATGGACCGACCAGAAGAATGACGTTATTGGCTATCCTATAGGAATGGTTTATTCATACTACGACAGAAAATTAAAAGAAAATCATCAAAAATAACTGCTAGGGTATTTTAATTCTCATCGATAAAGAAACCATCGGGAGAAGAAGACATTTCTAAAATATATTGTACTGCAATGCTGCTGTGAAAGTTCGTTTTGATTAGAATTTTTTTCCTACTTATTTTTTTATTTCTTGTCTGTGATGTTTTCTGAGCTATTCTGACGTGTCTATCCAACCTCCTCAGGAAACGTTTCGTGATACATTGCAGTTTCCATATTATTACTGCACACGGAAAGTAGTATTCTATAGTAGCTAGAAAAACACGTGGACGGTCTTTGAAACTGTTTGTTAACCATACGCGTGCTACTGTAACTCACTTAGCAAGTAGCTCGTATGAGATATCACAAGGAGAAACTGAATGACGAATATGTTGTAGAAAACTTTTGGACTGCTTAATTGCCTAGGGCATGTATTAGAGAAGGAGGAATGTTTGTCTACGTAACCACTCTTAAAATATTCAGGAAACCTTCAGAAAGAAGACTATGTAACTGAAAAATAAGACTTCGCGAGTCATGGCTGTATTTGCAATAGTATGAACAGATGAATGGAAAGGTTTTGTTCGCTTTCGAAGAAGTCCAGAAGATGGACAAATGAACTCACTAAGGAATGAATTTGGTTGCCAACTCTAGCCAGATTTCAGTTGTGAAATTAAAAATACTTAATTGGTAATTAAACACTTGGTAGTTATTCATAAAGAATGAATAATTGCCAAGTGTTTTTAATTAGCGTCGTCGCATTAATTCCAACAGAAAAAGTTGTTGTATGCAGTCTGTATGACTGTATGTATGCAAGTAGTTTGTGGATCGGTAGGTAGGTACCCTTATTGGACTAAAATGTTAAATGGCTAAGATTGTATCAGTCCTTAACAATGGCGGTTTTTAGGTCAGACACTGACTTTTACTCTTGGAAATGCTTCATGCGAAGCGAGTTCAGTTTAAACATATGTCGTAAATAAAAAAAATACATTCAAACTTTACATTTTGCAACGTGAATCGATTGCTTTCGTATTACGATATAAAAGTAACAGATTATCGCTGGGCTTAATAAGATAAGTTTTACTTCTTGGAATAAACTCCTCAGACGATTCTCTAAAACCTTTAATATACAACCTACTAATTGTCCGAAACGTTTTGAACTAACTAACCATCCTCACAATACTTGTAATATCTGATCATGCCAGGTCTTTCGCGGACGCCCTCTATTCCTACTGCCTTAATAGTGCTCTAAGTGCAATGATGGCCTATAAGAATCTGTCAAAGGAAGCAAGACTACGGTACATAATAGCGTTCTAGTGCCAACCCTGATGTATGGAAGTGAAGCCTGGAATTAATGGCGCTTTAAATGCAATTATGGCCAATAAGAATCTGTCAAAGGAAGCAAGACTAGTGGTACATAATGGCGTTCTAGTGCCAACCCTGATGTACGGAAGTGAAGCCTGGAATTGGCAACAGAGGAATGAAAGTAGACTGAATGCGGTCTCTAAGACGCTTGTGTGGAAAATCTTGGGTCGATAGAGTGACGAATGAACAAATTAGAAGTGAACGTAATGCTGGCTGTAGTGTGGTAGATAAAATAAAGAAAGGAGTGATGAGAAGGTTTGGTCATGTGGAACGTATGAACGAGGAAAGGATGGTTAAGAAAATATATGAGGCGAGTGAAATGTTTTGAACTTTGTGTAAACTGAATTGCAATTGAAACATAAAATCTAGAATAACCACAGCAGCACATTCATATTGATAATAATTTTGATTTGCAAATAATAACGGATGTCGTATTATTTATAGATTTAAAAAATATAATTGTGTTATTCAGATTACAATATATACAAAAAAATGTTGGCACCACAATTGCATAATGCAAAAAATTCAACCCGGTAAGCTCTACTTAGGGCCAGTCGCATCAACTTGGTTTATCTTTGCCCTTACACCAATTAAACAACCCGTTTTCGTAAAAATCTATTCATTAAACGACATATTACAATAAACCAAGCTGATGCAATGGCTTTAAGTGGTAGTGTACAAAAGTGCTTACATACAGGATATTATCTTGAACTTAATTTTGCGCCGAATATCTGGAAGAGTACCACAATGGTGGATGGATTCACTGCATCTAGCCGGAGTTACCCTGGATTCAGTTATGAATCCAAGTCCGGGTTCTAGACTCGTGAAGATGACAAAATATGTCAATAATGAGAAGAGGTAGAAAAGAAAAAGAAAAACTAATCAAATTTGTATGAGCGAAATATGTACAAGAACCGTGAAGTCGGAACTACCCGACATCCGTGGCCGTTATACGAGAAAAGTCACTCATATCGGTCCGCCCTACACTTTCGCCATCCAGATTGGCATTGCTTTAATGCTAAGGCGGTCTCCTTATGAAGAAACAGCACTCGTGCTGCGTGGTAACGAGACCGCACTAGTCACGTCACAATCTTTGCTATTCTGAAAATAGCAATATTGAGATGTCAGATCTTTATCCCAATAGTGACAGGTGTGTATAACATTGTATTGCCGCCACTTTCGATGTTTTAAGTTTGACATGTTTGAAATTAATGAATTTAATCAATCAGAAAGCTCTAACGCGTAAACAAACCTTAAGTTATTCACAATTATGAATAATGAGCTTTCTAATTGATGGATTCAAACCTGTCAAACATAAAACGTCAAAGGTGGCGCCACAATGTTATACAATAACTGTCAAGATATAGGAAGAAATAACAATATTGCTCAGTTCAGAATACGGATGTAGGTATATCTGGGATACAATGAGGAACGAATCCTATAGTTTGTACAAAGAACAACTAAAAATAATGACCTATCTATTGATAAGGTACCTACTTAATTTGGAAAGAATTGGATACAATACTTCCTAACATTGGGTAAGTGATGCAAAATTATCCCCCCTAATCGATTCCCTCGCGACAACGAACTTTTTGTATTAACCGCTAATATATACCCCTGTTTGTCATTAACGTATTATAATATAGACACGTTTTTCCCATACTAGTCGACTTTCATATGTAGCAAATATTGCATTAAAAGAGACAACAAATCACGGCACACTTATTTCACAAACGCTCTGCGTGTAGACAGAAAAATCAGGTAATTTGAAGTCACGGTGACTAAAATAACATACTCATACACTCATTAATATACACAAACATTCATCTAATTTTCTTATATAGGTATATACCTAAATATACTTTTTAACTGCGCTATTATATGTACATTTTGTTATACTATCCATACATATGATTATCTATTACTTTACTTTCACTATTGCTTTTGTATTATACAATATATACTGTTCTTATTATCGACATTTTATATTTATATACTCAATTAATTAATTAATCTTATAGTTATATAGTATTTTGTTGTATATCTTTATTATTTTTTGTTCTCACTATATTGTTCAGCTGCTCATCTCGGCACAGGTTCTTCCTAGTGAGATGAGCGGCTCTGTCTCCTATGTCATGTATCAAAATGAAGATAAATAAATAAAAAAATAAAAAAATACAATAGGCGTAGCGCCGCGCCCGATCATAAATAAGGTCCGTTCGATAACGAATGCAAGTAAGGCAATTACCTTAGTTGCCAAGATTTTACTCTTGTAACGTATCCACAGTTTATTATATCATTGCTGCTTGTGACCTGTGGTGTGAGGCGTATTAAGAATAGCGGCGAATAAGCGAAACCAAGAGTCGGTTGTAGCAACAACAGTTGATTGTTATTCTAATGATCCGTCGCTGTCGCTGGAAGTTTTAAATGCCGTCCGAGCTGCGGTAACGCCGACACTTATCCCGAATAACTGATGGGAATGCGCTTGTTACGGCGGGTGACGCCATCTTGCCGTTTTAGAACTGACGTCCCAGATTCCCGCCATTAATGTATCCGGGTCGCGGGAAATGTGAAAAAAGTTCCAGATCACTTTACGGCATGTTTTCAGGCGTCATGTTTATGTTTTGCTGTGACATACATCATACATGCAGAGCCGGCGTGGCGCTGCCTACACAGCTACACGCCGTGCATTTGTATAAGTTGCATATTAAATAATTTCATCAACCAGCCAGCGGTCTCCAAATGTTAATCCCATGTTATCCCGCTCGAGGTATATGTGTGTGTTGATTTCTTCGCGCCGGTATGGTCATTGTAAAACCATGCTTTTCAGAAACGTGGTTCGATTTAGGAGAATATATCTAAACATGTCTAAACTAACTAACTAAACTAACTAACTAACTAACCATCACGCCGTTTCCCTGCAGGGGTAGGCAGAGAGAATTGAACGCCACACTCTTCTATCCTGGCACACCACTTTTGCTTCGGCCACATTCATACATCTTCTCATACACGTTCTACGATTGTTGCGGCTTTTAACAGGGCCATCCTCAATACTGTAAGTACCTATCGTGCCATTTCTTACATTCGCGGACCGCCCCTGTTCCTGTTGCCTTCAACAATTCCGTCCCTCATATATTTTCTTAACACCATCCTTCCTCGTTCTACGTTCCACATGACCAACCATCTCAGGCACTCCTTTCACTTTATTTCTATCTACCACACTACAGCCAGCATTGCATTTACTTCTAATTTGTTCATTCCTCACTCTATCGACCAAAGATTTTCCACACAAGTGTCTTAGTGACCGCATTTCAACCGCATTCAGTCTACTTTCATTCCTCTTTTGCCAATTCCAGGCTTCTAATTGTCTAAAATTTTGCCAAATAGCAATTCTGTAGCAGCAACGAAAACATAACCGAAAAAAAATTGAAAATTGCAGGTACAATCCGAATCAATGTTACTAGGGTAACAGAAGCGAGGAGAGGCGACACATAACATAGCGCCTTTATATATTTAAGATATCTACATACCAGATAACTTGAATAATAGACGCCATACAGAAAGGAAAATTATTGTAACACCGGTCAGCTGTTGCCAGAAAAGGTATTTTCGGTGGCAGGCCCAAAAGCGTGGAACTTTTTGCCTTCGTAATAAGAAACAGTTCATCAAAGACTTAATGTAAAAAAGACAACAAACACATTAAAACAAAAAAAAACATAAGTTTGAATAAATATTGATGAGGGTGAAACATTTTTACGAAAATGGTGGTATTCAAATAATCATGTTATCATTATTATTATATCAAATACGGCCGATATATATCCTAGTGTAGTTTTTACTCCCTTTCTTTTAACTCGTAGCGTCTGAGGTTTGCTGTCTGCCGGAAAAACTTTGGATCGATTTTAACCCTTTTCCCGTAATCCAATCGAGCTGAAACTTTGCAGGCAAACTCATAAAAATGATCTAACAAATTTTCGTTTAATTTTTTTAAATAATTATAGTATAATTTTGGATTTTCGAAATTTTAAAGGTTTTTTCAAATTGGAAATGAGTAATGACCCCGACGCGGCACGAAACCTGATTCAATAAAAAAGGGAAACCTCATTCAATAAAAAATAAAAACTTGGTTTTTATGGGTTAGTTTTTTTATTTTACTTCAGCCCGAAGATTTTTGCCTGCGAGTTCTTACTTACTTACTTATCATCACGCCGTTTCCCCGTGGGGATAGGCAGAGAAGATAGAGCGCCACCCTCTTTTGTCCTGATTTACAACTCTCGCCTCATCCACATTCATACATCTTTGCAGATCATTTTCTTTTCATCTTCCAGCATCTGGTTAATCTGGTCATGCCACGTCTCCCGCGATCTTTCTTACCATTCTTTCTTCATTCATTCGCTCAACATGCCCAAACCATCTGACCCTTTTTTATTCTATTAATTATGCTAAGATCAAGTTCTGGTTGAAGAATTAGCTATTGAGTACAACTGTCTGCGAGTTGAACAATTAAAGTTTGTAGTCTTTGGGTAGGCGTAGTATTGCAGTGATTTCATATTTGCCGAAGGTCGTGTCGATAGATCTTTTATGACATTGTGTTGCTCTTATTGAGCTGGAACATAGCAGCTGCCTTCGCTAGGAGGTCCTAAAGTTGGAATCTAATCTAAAGAATATGCGTTATTTATATAATTATACGAATCTTCTTTTAATATTGCGTGCGCAGTACACTCGTTTATCTAAATTTTTATATTGAGTGCATCCAATGCCTTTCTTTTTTGCATTTAAATTTACGCAATGGCTTGATTGCTTAACGCAAGGACCCTAATGAGGCCAACCCCCTGAAAATTTTCAATGCGTTTTCTTCCATTATAACCAGAAGACCTCAAAACGTTACACACATATAGTGTGCGCACGCAGAATGCAATCCCGATCCCGCGAGATCGGGATCCTGCGAGATCTCGAGGCATTTTACGAGATCAATCCCGAACCGAAAAATCGGACGAGATTATCGGGATTGATTAGCATTTTTTATGTTTTGTTTGTTTAATTAATGAAAAATCGGACGAGATTATCGGGATTGATTAGCATTTTTTATGTTTTGTTTGTTTAATTAATGAAAAATCGGACGAGATTATCGGGATTGATTAGCATTTTTTATGTTTTGTTTGTTTAATTAATGAAAAATCGGACGAGATTATCGGGATTGATTAGCATTTTTTATGTTTTGTATGTTTAATTGTATATGTCTATAGAGCTTTTAGTAAGTACTTAAAACTTATGTTTATGTCACATTGAAATAATGAAAATAGCTTTGAATAATATTTTCTGTATTTTATTAACCTAGTTAGTATTTTATTACTAGTAGTTAGTAGTTTTTACTCTATTACATTGACTGATTGATGCGTGGAAAAACGCCTACAAAAACTTTAATGCAATAATTAATAGTGAACATTTTATTAAAATCGCTGATATAAAAATGCAAGGCATTGTCGTTAATTGCTATTCAGCTCTATAAACAAAAAAACACAAAAGAATTCGGGATCCCGATCCGTAGGGAATCTATCTAATTCTTGTGGCCAGAGTCGTTTTCTTACTGTGCCTTTTTATAAACGATCATATAATTAATATGGCGAGTCCCAAGTCGTGCATCCTTTATCGATTACTCTGGCTTAAAATCTTAAAATAAAATAACTTGTGCATTGGGTCTTGGGATCCGGGAGTTCCGATCTTGCGTGCATCTTCGGCACATTGGTCCGAAACAAAATGTCCGCGATGGTTTTATTTTCAGCACCATTCAGACATTTGTAGAAACACACGAAGACTTGTGTAGTTGGCATTAAAAATGTATATATTTATTGAAATAAAGTCTTCGCATAAGCGAATAACGATCAAATACTATTTGATCGATAACGATCAAATTCTATTTAAATAAATGATACTCACTTTTCAGTTAAAACAGTTAATAATAATATTATTCAAAATATGATTATTTTTTTGTAAATAAACCAAACCAAACCGTGATCAAAGCATCACTCAATTGTGAAGGTACTTTGTTTGTAGAATGTTTGATTATAAAAAAAAAATATTATAATTTATTTTTAATGACATCACATTATATTTGTCAAGTAGCTGAAAAACTCTAAATAAATGAAATTCGATAAAATAGATGGCTTACTTAAATGCACATGTAGATGAAATTTGTTGAAACTCTGCAGGGCTATTATAAGCTTAATTTGTTAAGTTGTTTACCGGCAATAGAGCAGAGCATTCAAGATTTGAATAATAGATGTCTCAATAATGAGGTAACATAATATGATGCCATCTATCTACATATATTATTATCTAGGTAGAATCTCACGGCTCTATATTTGAGACCGGATAATAATTATTTCAATACATAAATTTTTGTGTATTTTTCATTTTTTAATTAAAATTGTTGTACCTTAATAATACAACTGCAATGAATGATATTAAAATTAATAAAAAAGTAACCCATAAAAACCAAGTTTTTATTATACTCCCTTTCTTTGTAAAATATAACAACAATTAAAGACGAATTAAAACATATAACATAACACTAAACTTACAGTAATTTAATATATTTCTAAAATGTCAGATGTTTTGAGCTTTGATAAGACACTTCATGCTTTGAAGATTAAATTCTAAAAACATTTGTCAGTCAATTTAGTTTTTCGAAATTCGTAGTGAAGTACCTTTTATCTATACCGACGGAGTAATTCAAATTTAGAAAATATTCCGTGACGTTATCGGGCCGCCGTTTCCAATTTGAAAAAACCAATAAAATTTCTAAAAATCCGAAATAATACTATAATTATTAAATTTTTTTAACGAAAATTTGATAGATCTTCTTGATCTTCGCTACCACGAGTCTACTTGCCAAGTTTCAGCTCGATTGGATCACGGGAAAAGGGTCAAAATTCGATCCAAAGTTTTTTTTGACGGCAAGCCGGCAAGCAAGCATGCAGACGTCTCGAGTTAATATAAAGGGAGTAAAAAATAATACCCGTAGACTTCATTATGAAGGTGTACAGTGATTTTGACGATTTTATAATGAAAATAAAATGCATTTTTAAATAGAAAAAAATCCTTCGATTCTGTTAAAAAATGTGGTTTAAGAAAATGTTGGTTTCGACGTGATGCGCAATAAACTGTTTTCTGGGGACTCCCGTTAATGATATTATTGAGAAATATAAGCATGTTTGCCCCAGTTTACAGTAAGGAGGTTATCAGCTCGTTGCTGATGGGTTCTAGAATGGTTTTTGAGTCGCTTCTCGGTGACGAAATGTTTTTATCAACTTTGACACATATAGCGGTTCCGGTCTGCGATGCTGTCCTATTTTAAGAGCTGGGATGAAGAGATCTCTCGGCTTTGTTCACGCCAGCCTCCGGAAGAGCGGCGCGTCAAAGGAACTTCGGTCGTAATTGGCTTTTGATGCCCTCAAATCGGCCAGAGGAAATAATTATTGCAGTCATGTGGAGCAAATCTGCGTACTAGGAATGGAAGCTGTATTCCTGACTAGATTTTGCATCTAGTTTGCTACGGTTAGATCAAGGATGCATGTACGTTCAATAATTCGCAGATTCACTTCATATTTGTCTTTTTAAACATGTATTCGGTGTAATGTGTTAATAATACTAAATCGAAGATTAGAAATTAAAACAATATGTATTGTATACAAGGGCTATAGAAACAAAACCGTCATTATGCGATTGACGAAATTGTTAAAGACACTATATTACGCTCTAGTCCAGTCAGTTTTACAATACGGTATTATCTCATGGGGTAGCGCATTCAAAATTACATTGAAATCTTTAGAAGTAGCCCAGATATTGATTATAAAGATCATTTTTAAAAAACGTAATGATTATCCGACATTCCCACATTACAAAGTATTTACAAGCAAAATTGCATACTTCAACTATATAAAGGTTTTCACAGTGATAACGAGTTGACCCAAAGAGTGTCAAGTAGCAGAAATGTAACACTTGGTAAATCACATATCCCTGTGATATATACCACAACTGCTCAGAATCACTACACATTTAGAGGTGTGAAATGGTTCAATGAATTGCCTGTGGAAATGAGGACTGAGGAAAATTATGAGACATTTAAAAAAACGTGAAAAAATACTATCAGACATAATCCAATTTTTATTATATTATATATGTACCTATTACTTAGCTATTATTACTTAATTTTCTATACATTTTATCATATAATTCTCTGTAAATGTAAAATGTAATGATACTCCTCTCCTACACACAAGTTTGTCACTCATGTAGAAGAGAAATATTCATCATAAGTAACTGTCTCTATCTTGTAAAAAAATTTGATTTTATGGCTAGAGCGAAGATTTTAAAGTTGACATGGTTTTGATTTAATTCCTACAAACATGTTTTGAAGAGCAGTTATCAATTATTGTAAAACTACCAGTTAATCATTATCAAACACGTCACCCTCTATTTTCGTCAATTACATAGTGGGGGTTGTGTTTATGAGAAACGTAGGTACTTAAAAATATATAGATACCATACCACCCCTGGTTTTTCTGGTTTGCTCTATCTTATGTAAATCAGTCCCTGTGGGAAAATTAGAAAGCCACACAATTCTTTCCTTAAATATAACATTCGTTTGATCCACATTCGTATACCTTCTCAAGTAAGCTCGTCGATCATTAGCAATACTTTAACGCTCATTAATACAATGTGTTCTTCCACTCTCACCTCGTTCATAGGTACGTTTCACATAATCAAATCTCATTCTTCATTTTATCAATTATGATGCAAACATTCGCTTCTAATTTGTCAATTATTTACTCTGGGTGTAATATAAATAATCGGGCACCATCAACGCCCGCATCATAAATGCCACGAGCGCGTTTACACGTCAAGCCACGTGCGTGATTACACGCGCTTTTAGACCTTGTAGAGATGGGATTTAATATTTTTATTTATTTATTTAATATATGGTACAAATATACTTCTTATATATTTATATATCAAATTAACATTTTTTTAAAATACTTTACAGTCATGTAGACCTCATCAGTGAAGAGAAGCTCTTGAGTCTGATGAGGGAGCCAAAGTTCTCATTTCTTATTATAATATATAGGTACATATGCGAGTTATTTATTAATACGTTAAGAAAGGTAAATGATAATGAAATATTGAAATATTTTGAAAAAAGCTATAGGTTTAAATGATTTATTAATTAAAGTTTAAGTAAATTTTTTAAGTTTAAGTGAATTTAGGTTAAATAAAAAAGATAAATTGATAATGAAGTATTGAAGTATTTTGAAAAAGCTATAGGTTTAAATGATTTTTGTATTGAAGTTCGATTTTAGGAAAATTTTTCAATGTCATTTACTTCAAGCCAGTCTGCTGTGTGTGGACGATACTTCTCAGTAGCGATAAACAATTGAATCTTAAAGCGTTATATTATGATACCTGCCATTAACCCATTTTGGCATTTTAAAGGTTAGTCAACGAGCTTGCAGTCTCAACAACACTTGAATACGCTGAATCAGATGTAATATTTTTCCTAGAGTCCTTGAATTGAGTTGGTTCGATCTTTCCAGGACGAAGAAATGGTAAACGAAACAGGTTTTCAGCTCCTAATCAAAGTCTGATTGTGCGGTTAGCGATGCGCGGGCGTCTAACTTTGTGGTGCGGAGATGCGGTTACCGATCCCTGGTCCCCTGGGCTGGAACAATGCGGCCGTTTAATCTCCAGGCGGAGAGGGACTATAAAGCGTCAGTTTCCGCGTTTATGAACCACATTTCACAGCCGAAGTTACGAGTTCGATGTAATTTCGGCTGGTCAATGCTCCACTGAAACGGCAGGTCATCGTGGACTCAAACAACAGGACTAATGGAACAGAAGGTGTTTGGAAACAATACAGGTAATGGGTAAATACGTTGATCCCAAAATACAATTAGATCGCTGGAGTATTTCGAGTTTACCATTTTGCTCAATGAACTCGTTTATGAAATATTTAGACATAAATCTTTTATTTTTTATGTGACGTCTGAACCTAACAGAAATAGGTATCTGATTTGTCGTATTTTGTAGTGAATCAGCAAAACATGTACTTAATACGTACCCTTAAGTATCATAATTATCAAACATATCATGTTTAGATGTTCTGTGTAGTATTTTGCACGTATTGAATTTCTATTTTAATCGGTAGTATTTTTTATATACTCAGGCATTCCGCTGTATCAAAGCTAACAATCAAACACATATTCTTATTACTGGAACGCTCTTGTGGAAACATGGAATGGAAACTTTGCAAACTGAAACAGAAAATTCAAGTGGACCAATAAATCAAAACAGTTCCCGAGTTTACATCCGCACATTTTTGATTTTAGTTTTTATAATTTTTTTATAAGATTTGAACTATTCATGTCTTTTAATAAAGTTTCATAAACATTATTTATTGCGATATTATTTTTACATACCGGTGACCGAGTATTCCACAGACATTCGTGATTCCTATAATAAGTCACGAAAAGTAATGTTTTGTCATCTCCCCAACGCGCCATATTTGTTTCATCTGTCGCGGATTGAGAAGATCGCATTGATAATTAATCAATACTAGCCGCGAATGACATTAGCATGCTCATAAGCAAGCCCGTTCACACATGCTCAAAAGATACCCCTTCCACCCGCAAATCAATTGAGAATGCTCATAAATCAACCGGCGGTTTATTTTTGAGCATAGCGAGCATAGCAATAGCTTAAGAAGCTCAGCATACTCAGGAATTCCGCAAGGATCAACCCTTGGTCCCTTACTGTTCTTGATTATGATAGACGATATACAAGACAGGGAAATGTGTGCTCATTGCGGATGACCTGAAAATTTATGCTAAGATTACTAGTATGCGTGAATGTATTAATTTAGAAAAAGACTTAGATGTGTTAGTGGACTGGACTGAGGAAAACAATCTGCATTTTAATATAAAAAAGTGGGCATGTCTTACTTATAGCCGTTCAGTAACACCAATAAAGTTTGAGTATACGATCAATAAAGAAAAAATTTCACGCGTTGCTGAGATCTCGGTATTGACTTTGATGCCAGACTGACTTTCTCAAGTCACATAAACCAACTAGTTACAACGTGTTATAAAATTTTAGGTTTCGTAACACATATATCAAAAGGGTTTTCGAATGAGAAGTGCATCGAGCAAATGTACAATTTCATCATTCCCTCAAAATTGGAATTGGAATGGCAGTGTGGAGCCCACACCAATGGAAATACATCGACATGATTGAGCAGATTCAAAAGAAATTCTTACGCTATTTATACATTCATGAACCATGAAGTACTTCTGAAGGAATGCAACTACCGCAGCCTCGAGTCGCGCAGACAGGAGGGCCTAGTCATGTTGGGGGTTAAAATTTGATGTGATATGAGAAATAAAATTGATGCCCCGAACCTGCTAGAGAATTATGCCCTGTTTGTACCAAACAATTATTTGCGAAATCGAGGTCACGCGCTATTTCATGTCCCAAAATGCAGAACGGATATAATGAATAAGCACACCATAACGCAACTTCTAAATGAACTGAGCGGTCATGTCGATGTATTAAATGATAGCATTGATGAGAATAAGATTGATATAGAGAATAAGAGATAAGATTGAAAATAATACCTTGATGAGAGAGATAAAAAACCTGTGAGTGAATCGGCAACCTTAAACGCATTTATGTTACCACTAAACGTGAAGATGTGCAGATGAAAGACGCTAGTTATGTGGAAGAAGCTTTCGAAGACATTAATTGCTGTGTAAAAGGTTCCGAACCATTTGCTGGGAGATTTACGAGTCCGTCTTTACAGCGGGTTGCGAGTTCCAGATGAGGTGCGGTATTTACGGTTAATTTGGTCGCAGGTCGCGGAGGTTTGGTCACAGGTCACAGACATTTGATCGGATCTTCCCAAGCATACCTGACCCGAACTATAATGCAATGAAAATTTGCATTTATTCCTATCCCAGGACGTGGGAATACGTATTGCCAGAAAAGTAGGATGGGGAGAATGATCCCAATTTTTCAATACTGATATCTAGCGACATTTTTTGGCAACATTATACAATGAAATTGCGTATTGTCGAACAACTCACGACGGGCAGTAGTTGGAGTTTACCCGCTCGGGTGTACATGACGACTTGAAGAAAGCTAAAAAGTAAGTTATTTCAAGAAATCGTTGTATTTTCTAAATTTATGAGGATTTTCAGGAGTTAAACGATTTATGTTTTTTATATTTTAACATTTATTTTATTTTTATTTTTTTATTGTAACATAATTCTTAAAAATATTTTGAGTTTGTCCAATTTTTTCAGAATAGTACTGCATTTTTGTCACAGTGACATCGTTAATTAATCAATCAATATATTATAGATGTCTCACAGAGACGAAATAATATCACGAGTCCCTGACTTTTACAGAGAAGAAGCCAATATTATTTTGACAATCTAAATATTAACTTATACATTTATATCCTTAACATCAATCAATGTACTATAGATGTCTCACAGACACGAAATTATATTTTTATGGGAAAGTAGGTATGGAAATCTTTGGGTGTTCATAGGGCTTATGCAACACATATATGGAACATGTCGTGTAATTTAAATATATACAACTTCCAAAAATTGAATAGGTACACATTGTATTCTTTCATGGGTGGAAACGTTACATTGTGTAAAGTATTCACTTAAACCAGCCGCACAATAGGTCGTAAGCCCTATAAACACCCAAAGACTATCATACCTACTTTCCCATAAAAATATAATTTCGTGTCTGTGAGACATCTATAGTACATTGATTAATGTTAAGGATATAAATGTATAAGTTAATATTTAGATTGTCAAAATAATATTGGCTTCTTCTCTGTAAAAGTCAGGGACTCGTGTATACCGGATGAGTAAATAAATGTACAGAGTATAGAGACATAGTTATAATAACTTATTCAAAACATTGTAAGAATAACAAATACAGAAACAATGGTAAAATGTAATGGCTTTAGTATAATTATATGGAAAGGTATATGCTGGTATATGTGTGGTTTAGACAACGAAACACAATTATCTCGCATTCACCTTTATGTGCCCGCGAGATGTCTATAAAACTTTTTTTTGCAAAATTTTTTTTTCGGAGATTGATTAAATATTTAATATCAACTAATGTAACTGAAGTGATTTAGAGTTGCTGTGAATTTGAATTTTTGATATATTTAAGGTATATCTATAGGTCTATTTGATCGAAAATCACCTCTCATATTTTTTTGGCATTTGAAAATTAAAACATTTCAAAAAAAAAGTTCTTTGCGTAATGTAATCAAATTTTAATCAAACTTGTCCATGTCTTTTTGGGTAGTTGTTGTAAAAGCATTTTTTCACATTAAAAAAGATTTTCATTTGTTTATATTAAAACATAATAATATATTTTTATGTATTTTTGCTTATTATAATGTATCTTATGTGATTTGTGTACTTGTTTTGATACGTAAATGAATGTTAGTTTGTCATCATTTTGTGCCAAAGAAAATATAAAAAACAAAACGATATTTATCTTCATTTCGTATTTGTTAAGAATAATCGAAGAGAAAACAATGCTATTATGTATTAATTAAAAATAATTTGCGCTATAAAGGAAACAAGAAAAATGTTTTTAGAAATGTTTATTGTGATTGTTATCACTTGTGGAAATGGTTATCTATCGTAATGAATAACTGAATTGTTTTGGCTGTGAATAACAGCTGTAGCACCCGAAGCCACAACCGATGTGCCCAAACGAGGAGTCAACGAGTTACTCCCGCGTGAATGTGGAGTTCTTCAAATAACTGAACAAGTTCATCCACGCTTTCCCCGAGGCTATCTCGCCATTCGTCCACAAAGCTACCCCGGCCACACAAAGCAGAAGTCTGCAGTCTGAGAAATCCATGGGAGGTCGCGTTATCGTTTCGTATTCAGCGATGAATGAAAGACAGGTCACAGGTCGTGGGCCCTGCCTGATTGTGTCATTCAGGACGTGGAGGAGATTCGCAGTGTTATGAATGGACGAGCTGTTGCTGGAACACGACTTGACCAGGCCAGCGCCCACTCCAGGCCTGCGCTGCGGCCAATATGATAATAGCGAATGGCGTATTGTTTTAGTATCTGGGTTCTAAGAAAACGTGGGATCGCAATTATAATCAGCGAGTGTTTATGCGCGAGATAATATTCGAATACAACGCTCTTTTTGAAATTTTAATCAATTAATTTGATGATAATAATTTAATTACTCACAACTTATATCATCGTTCCAAGAATTTTATTAGTTGAATTAAAAGAAAAGGGCGATGAACGATATACGTACGAATACAGGAAATGTTACACATAGCATACAAAAGAGTCTTAAGATAGCTAAATCAAGCAACTTTTCTTCGTTGCATTAAAAGGATTAAGAAAGGATTGACTACTGATGATGATATTGTGATTGTGCGATTTGTATTTGATTATTATTATTATTGATAATGGGCAGGCAGCTTAAGCTGATAGGCCCATATCACTGTCTCTCATTTGAATATCCAGCCTATTCTTAAATTGGTTGACACTGGCTGCAGACACAACGCCCTCAGGCAAACTGTTCCACATATTGACCACTCTATTGCTTAATGCATGCTTTCTTGGGTCACACGAGAACCGAGACTTGTTCAACTTCAGGTGATGTCCTCGAAGGCCCACATTAGTGTTAAATGCAAACATATCTGTCATATTAGGAATATTGTAGTAGCCCGATAGAATCTTGAATGTCTCGATGAGGTCACCTCTTGCTCGTCGCTCCTGAAGAGTGGGCAGTTTCAATACTCTCAGGATTGTCTCCGGTTTACTAAAGGCCTGTTGTTTGATCAGAAGTAAGAGTAATAGTTAAGAAAAAACATAGATTTTTGCATTCTCCACCAATCAAAACACCCGTTTTCGTAAAAATCTATGCTTTTTGCTTAACTCTTACTCAAACTTCTGATCAAACAACAGGCCCTAAGACTTTCAAGTTTAAATCCTGGTTCATCACATCGTCCCAATTGAATACCTATCATAGTTCATCTCATCATTGTTTGTTATTTAAATATAATCAGTGTTATGATTTAGCCATTGTTTGCACGTGCTACCACACAATCAAATGACTCAGATACATCTGTGGAGATGATAACGCATCACGAACGAAAGCCTTTATACAAACGTGCAAACACATTGTATTTTTGATGATTTAGAAACATATCTGAATATCTTAGCACCGTAGGATTCAACTGCCCTTATACTCTCCATAATACACTCTACAACCCTCTCCCCATCAATATTTACGCATCAAGCATGCTCGTCGACTGATGAAAACCATCTTACAGTATCCGGTTTACCATTACTATAATCTTAAATATTTATTTTAACGACAATCTAAAATACAATATTACGTTTTTTTAATTCTTCTTGATTTTTAAAGTCAATATCCTCATAAATGATTGTATCGTTCATCGTAATGGTCTATAAATTAAGATAATTGACAGTGATACGATGCTGCAATGTTGAAGTAATGTCTACTGTTCGCCATGAAGACAAATAATTCATCATCTGATTGAAGTAGATGTCAATTATCATTTCAGTACCACACTTGAAAAGCGCAAGACAGATGGACGTGAAGCAATTTAATATTATTGAATCGATGCAGACTAGCGAAGGGAAAAACTTCATTTCAAAATGAAGACTACAACACACACACGTTCACCAGTTTGAAGACTACAAAGTGTACACTACAATTGTAGTACTACGAAATGAAGTGAAGTAATAAGTAATTGTAGTATTAATGAAGTGAAGTAATGAAATGAAGTAATTGTAGTATTAATGAAGTGAAGTAATGTAATGAAGTAATTGTAGTATTAATTAATAATGAAGTGAAGTAATGAAATGAAGTAATTGTAATAATAATGAAGTGAAGTAATGAAATGAAGTAATAGTGAAGTAAATTTAAAGTATTTTTTTCCCAAATAAAAATTTAGCGAGCTAAAAAAACGACAAAAATATTTAAATAAATGACGATATTTTCTCCAAAGTAACATTTGGCGACCTAAAAAAAAAAAAAAAGTCGCCAGACAGATTTCTTCGTTCAATTCCAAAAAATTTTCAAACCATGGGGGGGGGGGGTTGTTACAGATTCCAGAAAATTCTTCATATATCTACATCAACTTTCCAAAAATTTCACGTAAAAAATACACTATTTAAAATGTGTTTCTCATACTTTCGATAACTTTGAAGTGTATGTACTTTGTAGTGTTCGCTTTGAAATGAAATGTACTATTTGAAGTTTATACTTTCAATAACTTTGGTGTTTGTAGTTTGTAGTGTGCACTACACATCAAAATGTGCGAAGTGTGCACTTCAATGTAGTGTAGTACTACATTGTAGTAGTGAGTACAGAGCGGACCCATCACTAATGCAGACCCCGTGAAATGATTTGATCCGGAATTTGGTGCACGCATTTCACAATTTATCAATAACTAGCAGAAAGAAAAAAGCAAAAAAGCATCGCCGATAGCCCGTTGTATAGCTAGACTTCATTCACAAGAATATGTGCGTTGTTACGATGCAAAAAATGAACACAAAATAAGTTTTTCTAGTAAGTAAGTAACCTTTTTTAAGCTAAAAAATATATATTTATTTGGAATATCATATTGATTGAGTCTTGTAATACGGGCTTGCCAGGCAACTTTACCCCGCTTTCTTCTTACCGGACAAAGCTAGGGAATTGTCTTTTGATTGTGGTCGACCTATAGGTAGTGTAATTTTTCCACAAAAAAATTATGTTGAAAATATAATTCATTACCAAAAATGGGATTCAACCCAGTAAATATACCTTAACCTAGCTTATACGCCACAATAATTGCAGATCTCACAGCTCTGGTGTGTATTTATTTTTAAATCATTTATTTTATTTTTGCCTTACTTTATTACTTTCTCTTATTTTTTTAAATATAATTAGTCAATTATTTATTTTAACGTCATATACATAATTACTTAGTTTTTATCATAATTCATATTATACTAATGTCAGTTTTGCACCGTTATATAATAAAAATTTCATTTATTTTTCCACAATATCTTTAATATGATTATCAAAAGGCACCATTTTCATGTCACTTATGATTGCTTTAGCTGAATTGTTTCAGTTAAAATAAGTTTGAAAATAATCAATGAAAAATTTTTTTTTTTGAAATGGCGAAGCACTGTATTTGAAAAACGTTTTACTGAAATCCATCATGTATAAAGTTTTTTATTCAAATTTTTATACAAACTACACTAATATGATGGGATGATTTATAAACTCTACATTTACATTGCATTATTTTCACTATTACGACCTCATGGACTCGGAAGTCCTTGACCGAGACAGTACAGAGCATTATCCCTTGTCTTAGCCCTAATTGTTCAGCTTACTGGACACTCCTTTTCCTCTAGATCTGTCATGATTGTTGTGCACAGTTTAATTTTACATTCTGTGAAATTTCCGTACAGCAAAGGAACATGCATTTTCTGATTCAACATATTAAACCAACTTAAAAGCAGTACCTTATAGTAAATTGCGATATAATAATGACGTCATTCAAGACTTAAAAAAAACATTTGATCACAGCTAGGGAATGCAATCCCGAGTCGGGGTTGCCCTCCCCTGGAGATTAGAATTTACAATCTCGCGGTATCTTTAGGGCATCCCGAATATTTTTGTGGTTTTTTTGGTATTTATAGAGCTGAATAGTAATTAACGACAACGCCTTGCAAGCAATTTTAATAAAATGTTAATTTTAATAATCGCGTTTTTATAGGCGTTTTTCCAAGCATCATCAGTAAATGTAGTAGAGTTAGTAGTAGTTTTTATTACTATGTTAGGTTGATAAAATACAGCAAATATTATTCAAAGCTATTTTTATTATTTGAATGTGACATGAACATAAGTTTTAAGTACTTACTAAAAGCTCTATAGACATACACAATTAAACATACAAAACATAAAAATGCTGATCATTCCTCTCGATTTTTCGGTTCGGGATTGATCTCGTAAAATGCCTCGAGATCTCGCGGGATCGGGATTGCATTCCCTAATCACAGCTCATCTTTCCGTAATTTTCTTCATTGGCCTATAAACCGACAACGCCATCTCTATTTTATAATTTCCTTTGAAATCTAAATTCAATTTTCTATCTAATTACACCCTTCAACTCCCTTTAGCTGAAAAAACTTCACAATCAATCCCCATTTTTCAGCCCCTCTTTCGAAGTACAGTCGGTTAATCTGTTAGTCATAATCAACTCATATCAAGTTATCACATAACTATATGTTAGTCATAATCAAGTCATCACATAACTATCTTCAAAGCAGACAAAAGCAATTTTACCTTTCTCAAAACCTAGTTTAACCCTCCCTTGTCCGCATTCATCTCCCATTTTTCTGATTATCTTGGAGCTAGTATTGTTACTGTAACATTGTATGCCGGAAATATATTTCAATTGCTAAAGTATTGTGAAATACATACACAGGGTGTAACAGAGCTTGTCCACAATACTTTACAGGTGGATTCCTGCCTTGATTATGAGTAGAACATGTTCAAGCAACTACAATCTAACATCAATAGTTAAGGAGATATTATGCAACATTAATGTTTGCATTTTTTTTTAAATTTATTATTTTGCAAAATGTTGGACTATCGTCACAGTAACTTATATATAATATGAAAAATTCATTCCCTTTAATTCAAGTCAAATAAAATGATAAAACCCTTCCAATTCCAATTTAAATTTGAATTTTTTTAGGGTTTTTATTATATTATTTAACTTTATTGAAACGAATGAAGTTACTGTAACGACACTTCAACGTTTTGTAAAAAATAAGTCAGTAATATTGATAAAAAAATGCAAACTTTGATATCGCATTACTCCGTAACTATTGATATTAGGTAAAGGTTGCTGGAACATTTTGGACTCATAATCAAGGTAGGAATCCACCTGTAAAGTATTGTGGACTAGCTCGTTTACACCCTGTATAAACAAAAATTCAATAAGATTTCTACAAATATAATTTTTCGGCAATCAATTCTTGATCGTCTCACGAAAATGAGATCAAAGCGAATCAAATGCAAACGTATGTTACGAGGTGAAGGACGAAAAGGTTACAGATCACTGCTGTGCGCTTTTTGATAACGCGACCTAATTCGTCAGCAGTGCAAATGGTAAAATGGAGACCTTTGACCTGCTGTACGTTGATTGGTCGGAAGTCGCGGGCGCGGGGCGGTGACGTAATAGCGCCGTTGCGTTTTCTAAATTCGAATATTTTCCATCATTTGTGTTTACCGTACCTAAACAGGGCTGGTGTCGATCAAACAATTCTGTGCTTTTCGTTGAAGTATAATTTTATGCAAACATTTATCCATTAGTTGAAGAGAAGGAACAGGCTGGCAGGTGACAGAGAGGAGTGGAGAAAGCGAGTGCTTGTGCAGACCAATCCTAGGATTGCGACCCAAAAAAAAGTTATTGATGGGTTTAAAACAGACGAAGGCCTGTGAAAAGACGTAGAAGCGTGACTATTTTCGACATATTATTATCCTTTTTTTTGGCTTAAACAAGGAGTTAAGGCATGAATTGCTTTCGAAGAATGTGACCATATCTTCTGAGGTTTGTATAAACTATGTATGTATGTATTTATTTTTTTTGAAATGGTGAAGCACTGTATTTGAAAAACATTTTACTGAAATCCATCATCTATAAAGTTTTTTATTCAATTTTTTATACAAACTACACTAATATGATGGGATGATTTATAAACTCTACATTTACATTGCATTATTTTCACTATTACGACCTCATGGACTCGGAAGTCCTTGACCGAGACAGTACAGAGCTTTATATATAATATGGTATCATTGCCTTAAGGCCTTAATTCAAGAAAACGGCATAAGTGATTTTTCAGCATGAATGTGCTCGTCCGAGTATTGCTATCAAAAGGGGGTATAGGAGCTCGGTTGAGTGATTATTCGACATCCGTTCCATTCTCCTGATCTTGTTCCTTAAGATTTTCAATTTTCATATTATACGCTCCTATCCAATTCCTGGGAAATCCTAAATATTATGTTGCTCTTCAAATTCAAATTCAAATTAAATTTGAAGGCAAACAAAAACAATACAGGAAAGTTTGTTATTCATTAATTATAGTAATAATTATAAAATTATTCATAAAAACAAGTGATGCATTTGAAAGTAACAACAGACTAGATAATCGTGCATTTTTCGACGAAAGCCATCGCGTGACGCATGATTGCGTCCCACTTCGACTTCGAATATATCCAAATAAAATCCAAATATGTCGATATTGATAAATGTCCAATACGCTGAGAAGCTTAATCAAATTCAAATTCAAATTCAAATTCAAATGTTTATTCAATGTTCAATGTTACAAATGTTTACAGTGTTTACAAAATTTAATGAAGCTTTTTTCATTGTTGTTGAGTGTCTTGGCAGCAAGTAAACACTAAATTGATTTGACGCCCTGCCTGCTACACTAGTAATTTACTTTATTATAGCAGACAGTGCTCTTCCAGTAGTATAATGTTCAAGAATATTTATTATTTATATAACATTTGTGAATAAATCTTATTGCCAATTAAAATTAAGTAATAGTAATAATTAAATGTTTACAATTTAATAATGGTGTTAATTAATTATATTATAGACAAAGGAAATCGTTAAAGAGAAAAATAATATATATCAATAGGCGGAGATTGACAGCCCTGCTTCCTACCATCTTGTGTTTACGCTCACGAGGGCCAGGACACGGACTGTCACGGACAGAAATAGAACGCAACTCAGTGAATTAAATGCATCACAACACATGCAAGCGATCAGGAACACCGCCCGTCTTCCCGCATAGGATAACCATTAGGATGACACCCTTTATTCCCTGGACTCTTCGGGCACACAGATACAATGTGTCATATAATAACTCTCCCACACATTCACACTAATGTAGTGAATCGGAAGAAAGGTCATTCCTGGGCAAACTTTTTGAATTATTAAAAAAAAGTTGCTTGGGTGTTTTGGTGGAATGATGCAAGTATTTATGGCATCAGATACCCAGGATGTCCGCGAAGAATTAGCAAACCGGGGAAATTGGTCCTCAACAATCGAAGTTGTATGTATGTGGATGTGGTAAGAATCGTATGTTAGAATAGAAGAATGTGTCACTCCATTTACTTCTAACGTGAAGGTTAGAGATTTACATAGTGGGGTTACCTAAGTGTGTTAAAATAGATTGAGATAAGTCACTTAGAAAGATAAAAATTACTTTTTTTCAATTGATTCAGCAACGTTGTAGATTGACATTTAAAAAAATATTTTCTTCTTCAAATGTAGCAAATTTATTTTGTGGTAACATAATTATAATTAATATAAATTAACTTTGTTTAAACCACTTATTTATTGAAAAAAATCAACATGTTTCAAAGCCAATGGCTTCTTCATCAGGAAAACAAAAATAATATTTAAAAATCGAAGTATAGATCAAAATATTAAAAAGTTATATATGGAAAATAATAATATAAAGTACCTAATTAATATGAAAATAAATTTAAAAGATAACTTTTTGCAAATAGTTATCTTTTAAATTTATTTTCATATTAATTAGGTACTTTATATTATTATTTTCCATATGTAACTTTTTAATATTTTGATCTATACTTCGATTTTTTAATATTATTTTTGTTTTCCTGATGAAGAAGCCATTGGCTTTGAAACATGTTGATTTTTTTCAATAAATAAGTGGTTTAAACAAAGTTAATTTATATTAATTAAAAAAATATTGATTATATTATTTGTATAAATCTACCTACATTATTTGATTAATTACACCTACATGATTCGAAAATTTCCATCGTCAGGGTGTTATATATATGTCAAAATATCATTTTGATATTTTGAGATATATGTAACACCCTGACGATGGAAAGGTACTTCCGAAACATGTAGGTGTAATTAATCAAATAATATAAGTAGATTTATACAAATAATACGATCAATATTTTTTTTATAAAAATTACCTAGTTGATCCCAGAATTTCTTATTACTGGGGAAGAGCTTTTTCAATCAAGCTGTAATGTGCATAGAGAAAATTGTCAAATTTCGAGAAATCCATTTTTTTCCGTTTTAATATTTTTTTCTAAATATTTTTTAAATTACTTTTGTTATCTGAATAATCATAATATCGCGCATAAATTGTGATTTAATTAAAAATTTACTAGTGTTTATTTATGCTGGAGATGCTGAGAGGAGTAGTGGGACTAAGTGAGAAGCTGCACAAAATTCATCGGTGTATTATGGTCACAATGAATATTTTATGAATGAAATGATTTGGACATCTGTTCAAGATGATAATTGAAAGATGACATCATCGAATTTTGATCAATTTCAGATGAAAAGCAGCGCACATGCCTCATCCGATGTAGAGCTGCAGAAAACCGATAGAAAATCTGTGTGTGGAAAGGTATGGCCTACAATCCCTACAAATACATATAGAATATTTTGGGTTTGTTCAAATCTTTCAGAACAGTGCTGTATTTATGTCACAGAGACATTATTAATATATATATTAATTATTAATATATATAATATATACATTATTAATATCTATATATATATATATATATAGATATTATGTTATATCCGATCCACGATGTAATAATTCTGGTGATTTTAAGTGTATTCGTGTAACCCCATATGTAACATGTGTTCTCGTTTCCCATATTAATTAGATCATTTCTTGTGATTTGGCCGCTTAATGTCGTAGGGCCATCACATGTCTGGGATATTGCTTCATGAATAAACAGGAATCCTTTGTCAAACGAGCATTGATCTTTTCCTTCAACACCCCCCTAAACCATAGTCACATTTAAAGTACATACAAATAAATTATTCATCACAGAGCCACTAGCATTGGCCAATGATACACGGCCAATGATTCTCTCAATTCCTACATTACTTACAATAGAAGTGTATGCGGTCAAAACAGAGAAAGACAGGGATACTAAAAGGCTTATTCCGGGTTCCACGTTAGCAAAGCACCTTTGTAGCAAAGCACTTTTGAGCAGTATGTAGCGCACTCGCCGATATTTGACCTTCTAACATCAAACCTGCTTCGCCATCGTGGAATCCAGAACAAACTTAATGGAGATGCCTTGATAAAGTAATGGGTTTTCGACCTACCTAGGATAAACGGCAGAAAAACATGACGAAGGATAGATTCTGATTTGGATTTCAGACTGATCATCCGAGCTCCCTGGATCTGTTGACTATTACTGTTCCCGTTCAATATTTAATAACCCGGATAGCAGAAATGAACGTGCGCCGCTGTCGTGCGAGTTTATTTTAAGAAACATATCGGGGTTATATTGCATTTGCACGTGTGCATTAGAATGCAGTATTATTTGATTTGGTTGATTTCGAGCAGCCGAGTTTCGGGTTATAAAACTCACTTTGCTGTTTGTTTATTGATGCGAATTTTGTTACAGATCCCAGCAATTTCAAATTGTATAATCTGAAATGACGAGAATAGAATATTTATTAACTTAGATACCTACAACATTATTTCGCTATTAATTGGATATTTCTTTATAAATAACCATTTCTCAGATTTCCAACAATCATTGCGACATGCAGGATATGATCCTTCTGGAGTTCTCAGTACTAATTCGAAGATTTTAGATGATTATTGACTTTTATTGATCATTAACTAACTAACTAACTAACTAACTAACCATCACGCCGTTTCCCTGCAGGGGTAGGCAGAGAGGATTGAACGCCACACTCTTCTATCCTGGCACACCACTTTTGCTTCGGCCACATTCATACATCTTCTCATACACGTTCTACGATTGTTGCGGCTTTTAACAGGGCCATCCTCAAATACTTGTAGTACCTGATCGTGCCAGGTCTTTCGCGGACGCCCTCTATTCCTGTTGCCTTCAACATTCGCCTCATATATTTTCTTAACCATCCTTTCCTCGTTCATACGTTCCACATGACCAAACCATCTCAGCACTCCTTTCTTTATTCTATCTACCACACTACAGCCAGCATTGCATTCACTTCTAATTTGTTCATTCCTCACTCTATCGACCAAAGATTTTCCACACAAGCGTCTTAGTGACCGCATTTCAACCGCATTCAGTCTACTTTCATTCCTCTTTTGCCATTATTTATTGATCATAACATCTTGAAACGTAATTCTATCCATCTAACTGATAAAATTTTTGAAAACTGATCAAGTTATCAAAAATCCATGATTCAAGTTAATAAAACATGGGTTTGTGAGTATGTAGATTTATCCAGAAAAGCAGTTTTAACAATAAAGAAAATTTTCTCAAAAACTATAGAAAGTGAAAAAACCCATATTTTATCTCATGGGTTCAAAGTAAACAAATGAGTTCATCAACTGATACGAGTATATCATTGTATTTATAAAATTTTAGTATATTTAAAAGAGAAAACGCCATTTCCTCGATTATTCTTGTTAAAATTTGGTTTGTTTACTACTTTTATTACCGATAAATCAATCTTTACTCTTAAAAACGAAAATCTCGATATCTCCTTTCCCGAAATTTTGACAATTATTGTGAATAAGTTTTGTGTAACTGGGCCTTTGAAATATTACCAAAAACTCGCAGCATTTACCATTCATTTTCGTAATCTTGAGTTTGGACCACGATTGCAGGTAAAATGTATTTTTTTATTTTTTTTTCATTTATTGGTTTTCTTACAGCCATATAATTAATCAATCTTGAAAAAAAACAATAATTGATGTACAGAGTTTTGGGCCAATTACAAGAAAACACATATACAATCGATAAAAAATAAGAAAAAACATGTCCAATAGTGAGTTTGTGTGAGTGTTTATTTATTTATTTTGTTTTGGGAAAAGTTAACAGCAAAACAATCTTAAAAATTTTCCACTGAATTTAAAAATTTACTTTAACATACATTAATAGCGAGTGGAGAGGGTGGAGGGGAATGTGGGACGGGAGTAGAAGGGAAGATATAATGTACAAATTAGTTTGGGTGCGGTAGTGTAGATATTGTTTGTTTTATGTTTCTTATTGTTGCGTTGAAAATGTCAATGTGGTAATAGTTTGTGTAAAATGAATTTGTGGATCTGTACATAAAGGAGTTTTGTTTTGAGTTGGTCTTACAAAAGGGGAGATGAAAAGTAAGTGAATGTCTGTTATTGCGAGTTGGGATGTGGTAAGATATTCGTTGAAGAAGTTCCGGACTATCAACAAGATTGTGTGTTATTTTGAATAGCATCACCGCGTCAGCTATGTTTCTTCGACGAGTTAGGGTCTGCATGTTAAAAAACTTCGCAGAGTCTTCATTGCTTATATGAGATCTAAATGAACGGAGGTCTAGGTATCTTAGGAATCTGTTTTGGACGCTTTCAATTCTATTTTCGTGTACTGCATAACCTGGATTCCACACCTGAGATGCATATTCTAAAATACTACGAACGTATGAGAAATAAAGTGTCTTGAGGGTACTGATATTTTTGAAATGTTTTTGAAATTATTAAAAGTATGCATTGTTCATGCGTATTTATTATTTTGCAGATTCGCACGGAGCTAATTAATTTTGTATTGCGCTATATTTCAATATTTGACACATTGGCTCGAAGACGTGGAATTCGTTTCCGCCTTTCCAGCGGCCAGCGGGCGTGTCCGGTCGGGACGCGGTGGATTTTATCGCCCAATAAACTGGAGAGCTTGGGCAAGTGGATTTGTGCAACGAAAAATAAATACATTGCGAAAGGTTAACACCCAACGCAGTTTATTTTTTCACAGCTTCCCCCCTGCCGGTGAGCAAAGTGATGAGCTACAGATTATACTCTACACCATACTGCAGCTGTCTTTTTAGATGCGCTCATGAAGTTGTTCATTCTGAAAGAGAACGGAACTAAAGCTAATGCTGCTAAATGTGTGAAAACTCCCATTTACCCATAGAATTTTGTACAATGAATAGTGAACCCATTTGTAGAATTTTTGGTAGAAATTTGAACCGGTCTTGATCATTTTATTTAACTTGTTATTATTGTTATTTTTATAACTGTATTACAACGAATAAATTTATAATATTTAATAAACTTATGTTATTTTCATCATCACCAAACAAGCCGTTTTTCTCCATAACTATTGACACGTGAGGAATGGATTTGAGGATTTGATGAACGTGAGAAGGATGAAAGGATACAAAGGAATGAATTTTTAATATTTCAATAAGTTATTGTAGTGATAGTAGAACATGTTACAGAACACAAGTCTGTAAAATTGAAAAAAAAAACTGTCGACATAAATAAATAAATAAATAATACGTTTTATTCAAAAGGAGGACGAATTCCACAACGTTTTTGTTACTAGCTACGAGACGCCTTTTATATATAAATACCTGTTTCACTCATAAAGTAATTTGATAGGAAACTGATACATTATATTGATGTGAAGTATCATTTTTGAAATAAACAATGAAATGAAAACTGAAATATGAAAAAAAAAATGAAAATCGTAATTCTGTCACGCCGTACGTTAATTCATTAATTAATCATCATCAAACATAATAATTTCGTTGTCTGTCTGTCCGTCTGTCTATCGTAAAGTCCGTAAATTGCTGGAATTAAAACTATAGATAATTAGAGTGTTACAAGCGATCAGCGCGCGGCAAGGTAGCGTGGTCACGCAAGGTAAGTCGTTATTATTATTTCCCATGATTTTTCACGAGTATACGGCTAGTTTTATTATTAACTATTTCATTACATGGTACGTTAACCAAATGAAAACAATTTTGATAGCTAATCGATATGATGCATAAAATCATACAGGATTACGGTTGGATAAATTAGACATTTTGTAAATAAGAAAAAGTGTTAATAGTAAACTGGATGTTGTAAATATCCAGGTTCTTTTTTCAAATATTTATCTATAAATTTGTTTTCGTATTAATACTTAATTTCCAAAAACTGTTATCCTGTATAATTTGTATGTAAGAATTAGTAAACCGTAAGGTATTAATAAATTAGTTATTTTTTTCATCTCCCATATATTTATTTTATTTTGTTATTGTCTATATTTCGATTTTATTCCCTTTATTTTAAGTCGTGGCGTCTGATTGCCAGCTTGTCTGACGAAAAAACTTTGGATCGATTTTTAACCCTTTTCCTGTGATCCAATCGAACAGAAACTTTGCAAGCAGACTCGTGGCGACGATCAAGAAGATCTATCAAATTTTTGTTAAAAAAAGTTAATAATTATAGTATAATTTTGGATTTTTAGAAAATTTAATTGATTTTTTAAAATTGGAAACCATACAAATGTTTGATTACTATCAACAGCGGCCTGACGATGTCACGGAATATTTAAAATTTGAATTACTCCGTCGGTGTATGTAATAGGTAGGTACTTCACTACGAATTTCGAAAATTTATGACAATTGGTTCACAGATGACAGCAAAATTCACAAATCTATCAAAATCTTGATTAAATTGACTGACAAATGTTTTGAGAATTTAATCTTCAAAGCATGAAGTGTCTTATCAAAGCTCAAAACATTTGACATTTTAGAAATATGTTAAATTCCTGTAAGTTTAGTGTTATGTTACGTGTCTTAATTCGACTTTAATTGTTGTTATATTTTACATAGAAAGGGAGTACAATAAAAACGTGGTTTTTATGGGTTGGTTTTTTCATTTTTAATTTACGTTGTATCCTAATAAAGTGAAATCCCGTTGTCTGCTAAATATGTTGATATTTTCAAAAAGTTAGTTAATAATTATGTAAGTAATGACCCAGGATTAAACTTAAATAAATGAAGTGCTAGTTAAAGCTGCTCCTACAGTTGAAGGACCTTGAAAACGTTAACGGGATCTGAATAAAATACAAATAAGTCGAGATACAGATCGCAGCCTCCCGCTCCCGATCGGCGGGAAGCAAAAACTGGCCGTTAGAGGGGGCGAAGCAGCGCGCGGTCACAGGACCAGTCGCCCGGGGCTCGCTCCGGAATCTGGGGCGAAGGATTCTGGGAAAACATCTGTTCGGGTCCAGCGCCCGCGTCCAGGACGGTGGCTGTGCCGTGCTCTCTAGACAGACGCGCTCTCTGCCGGCTACCCAGCAACACCGATTCCGCGACGTTTTTCATCGTAAACATGAAGTCATGCGTATATACTCATTTACCAGGGAGAGATGTCATGGATCCTGGCATCATATACAAATATACATGTCATTTATTTATTTATTTAAACGGTTTGAAATAACCTTTTACAATACAAAACAGTTACATTCATTATGTTTATTATTTATTTATTTATTAATTAACGATAGGTAAAGTGTAAAAAGTAAAGTAACATAATAATGACATAAAAAGGAAAGAAAATACTTAAAATGCAGATACAAATATATAAAAATAAATATAATATAAAGTAAAAAGCAAGTATATAAAAAGCAGAAGCATAAGAAAAACGTAATATAATAGAAATTTAAAAACAAAAAAGTAATAATGTAGAGTGAAAAGATATAGCACAAGCTTTGAAAGTCATTATAATGAAAAATATACATACAAATACAAATAAATTATTTAAGTTCAATTCGCCCAATAATAGTAATCTTTCAATACACCTTTTAATATATGTTTGAATAATATACAGTTATTGGCAAAGACGTCCAGTTGCTCGTATCTGTTTGCTAGTCTTGGAAGACTTTGCAGTGGGGAATTAAAGTGTTTACTCCGTACAGTTGTAGTTTCATGATTATATTTAGGAGTTAGATAATATTGAGAATAAAGAGTTTATAATAGGATTTTAACAGTGTATGTAGGAAATAAATACACATTATTTAAGAAATTTTGATATAATTTATGCGAGATTACTTCATTTACTCTTCGGTAATATTTTTGAAGAGGTCACTTAAAACAATTTTGTAACAGATTGTAGATTTTACGTTAAAAATGTCTACATTTTTTTACATGTTTCCATTTCTCAGAATTTTACACAGCGGTGCATTATATTCAGCATTGGTAACCTTATTGTTATGTTATGTCATGAACGATTATGATAACGATATGCACTAGTACCAAGCCTCAGGTATAGTTCCACTTCCTTACTCACATCAACAATTCTGTTGACTATCTTACTAATCTCCACCCTTTCATAGATTTTCCACATTTATACGGTATTCATTGGATTACTTAAATGTTTATCTAAAATGACAATTTTTCAACAGTACTATTTAAAATAATGTTAGAACCGTCACGAGAAAATTTCCCTTGTAAAATATGCAACAACACACTGGGCACTTTTTTCTATTTTTTTTTCACAAATTTTCCATGATTTTTGAGGTTGCTGAGTTAGATCTACCATCTTAGCTATCCCCTTGGTTGGCTGCGGTACCAAATTATCGTGTGTTGCATATAATACAATATATTGATGATGACAAAAATGGAAATGAGAAATAGAGTAGTAGAGAAAATGTTTGAACAATTTACAACTGCGTGAATATGTTAGAATATTATTACAAGGAGTGGGATAAATATATTTTATGCAGGGTGGTATAAAATGTGTATGTGAAGTATGAGATCCATTTTTTAAATAAAAATCTTTATAAATTAATTACATTCTTACTTTAGGTAGATTTTCTGGATTAACAATTAATTGAAATAAAACCGAGACGCAAGTCTTTATAGTTAAATGTCATACAAATTCCGAGAAAAAACTGTATTTAAATATGACAATGTTTTCATAAGAATGGTGGTTTGTTATGTTGTTATCTGAGTGTTTATAGTTGAGTGATAAATATTTCAATAATCATGTTTTTTACATTAACAAAATACATCTATTCAAAGTTTTATTAAAAATAAAAAAATATTTTCAGTTACAAATTATTGCTAGTAAGAATGTCTTCAATTATTATTTCTTCAAAATAATGAAAAATTCATAATGCAAAAGTAAAAAAAAGTAACCCATAAAAACCAAATTTTTATTATACTCCCTTTCTTTGTAAAATATAACAACAATTAAAGAAGAATTAAAACATACAACATAACACTAATTTAATATATTTCTAAAATGTCAGATGTTTTGAGCTGTGATAAGACACTTCATGCTTTGAAGATTAAATTCTAAAAACATTTGTCAGTCAATTTAGATTTTCGACATTCGTAGTGAAGTACCTATTATGCATACCGACGGAGTAATTCAAGTTTATAAAATATTCCACGACGTTATCGGGCCGCCGTAATCAAACTTTTCAAATGATTCCAATTTGAAAAAATCAATAAAATTTCTAAAAATCCGAAATTATACTATAATTATTAATTTTTTTTAACGAAAATTTGACAGATCTTCTTGATCGTCGCCACGAGTCTGCTTGCCAAGTTTCAGCTCGTTTGGATCACGGGAAAAGGGTCAAAAATCGATCCAAAGTTTTGATATAAAATACGTATTATGTTTTTTATAGAGCGTAGGAGCGTTTATTAACTACTTCGCATTGTGAAACCTCCTTAATCTATTTGTGTTCGAGACTCGAGATTCCGAAGGGTTTATAATGCGTTCCTTTACCCAGCAGCGCCGCTGATAAATATAGCAGTTTCCTTAGAAGTAACAAGTGCGAAGGGAATGCAACTGACAGGAAGATAAATAAATCAAATGAGGGGGTTACTGACACTTCAGTGACGTGGACCGATCACTGATCACTGACCGGTCATTCAAAGTTACTCACTGAAGACAATGAAAATATTTCATTAGATTATTTTTAATAACACATATTAACCATAATAATAGTAGGATAATTTATATAGCGCCGTTTTCGTGAGTACTCACCTCAAGGGCGCTTCACACAAAACAACTTATTGTCTAAAAACGCTTATTTACTATTACATACTTATTCACCAGATGACATGCAAAAAATGTAATTAACATTTAAAACTATAATAGATTGGGAGTGCTAGAAAGAATCGGGTATTTTCGCGGAGTGCATACTAGGAATGGGAAATATTTCGTAGTGTTGTAACGGTCTGATTCTATAGGTTTTTATATGACTGTCTAAATAAACGCGTCTTTAGTTGTTTTTTGAACCATGGTGAGCTGTCTGTTTAATAATAATAATATTTGGATAATTTATATAGCGCCGATTTTGCGAATACTCACTTCTCAGCTTATCAGGTAGTTTATTCCACAAATTTGGTCCAACTACCGCGAAAGCGCGGTCGCCGAAATTGGTTTTGTGGACGCGATTTACTTCAACTAACCTATTTGTATTAAATGCGAAGAGTTAGTTGTCTGTTATTTGCAAAAAATGGAATGCAGAAGTCGGTAATGTATTGAGGGGCCATGTTGTGAATAGCCTTGAATATTGTGAGGCAGAACTTATATTCAATCCTCTCTGGGCATTTAAGCCAGTGAAGGTTTTGAAGATGGTGTGAGATATGCACAGACTTCGATACGCCGGTAATGAGTCTTGCGGCGGCATTAAATACTGATTCGGGAGATGTGCGTAAATACCATTACAGTAGTCTAAGCGAGAGATAACGTATGAAAGAACAGAGAGGATAACGGGAAAGGGATTAATTTTGGAAAATACAATAGCTGAATAATTTTATCATGACGTTTATATAATATAATATAAATAAACCTTGGAATTTTATTGATTAGTCAACTTGCCAAGAGTGACAAGTAATGACATTTTAATGCAATATTCGTTCTGCTTGAAACCATCGACATAATAACAATTAAATCATTATTCTGCTCGGGGAGAGGTTTTTTAGTAAATTTTTGAACGCGTTGATTATTTAAAAACTTTTTTTAAAATATTATATTACCATTTTACTGTCCGAATTTACGATCGAAATTTTCTTGTTTATATTAATTTCATATTCGCTTGTATTTCACTGAAAAACTCAAAAAAAATATTAATGCTTACAAGAAGGAAAAAAACAATAATAAAAAGTGGGTGCGTGTACTTATGCACGCGCGTTAAAAGTTATGCTTGTCAGGCATACACGAATAAAGCACGTATTGTGTTGTATATCTTGCGTTGGAACATAGCTGGTCAGAATGCGCATGAGCAATTCACCGTGCTCCTACTACGTTCGCAGTCTGTGAACCTAACCTACTACCTAACCTAGCCAATATACAAAATATGTGTAGGGCAGAATATTCCAGAAAACTACACGGAGAAGATTCTGAACATCTTATTCTTAACTGTTCGAAGAATATTTTTTCTTCTGTATGAAGGCTTGAACTTTGTGGTGACATTATTATTAAAATAAAACACAAATAACTTTGTTTTCACCACTATATTAGATTAAACAATCTACATATTTCGAGAACAATGTTCCCTTTTTCAGGATTATTGGTGTACTCAATATTGGTGTACACCAATAATCCCGAAGAAGGGAATATTGTTCTTGAAACATGTAGATTGTTTAATCTAATAAAGTGGTGAAAACAAAGTGATTTGTGTTTTATTTTAATCTTATTCTTGTAACAAATGAAAGTAGTGGAAAAAAACAAGGCAGTGATTTCTTTTAAAATGATTTATTACTCTACAGAAGAAAAAGGTTCGCCGATTTATGGTCGCAAAGGGTGATTCAGAGTAACGATTAATCTCTAGCTGATGACTGATCTGTGTGCGGATGCTGGGAATACGTTGCCCTTAGCCGGAGTGGAGAAAGAACCAATGACGTAAGCTTCCCATTGCGCAGTAATTACAATTTTAAGTTTTGACGTGCGCGTGCGCGTAAACACGTTTTGTGCAAACAATGCACTGTGTACGCGTCTATACTACAATTTGTAACTACCATGTGGTGAGGGCACGCACACAGAGGCGCTTGCTGCATAGTACACCAGTGCAGTGGCCTGATTTACATAGCTCTCTCACAATAGGCAGAGTCGTGGGTGGCGCAGATAGGACGGCCGCTCTGTCTTCACTGCACTTGTTATTAGTTATTAGCCGTGACTGACAAATCATTTTATTTTAATTATCAGATACACATCAGCAATGATTTGGTCAATCTGGCTTCGCATTATCGAAATGCATTCATCATCATCAGCATGTGGCTCTCTCCTGATGGATATGGACACGGGTGGATACTATGGATGGCCAATATATTGATAAAGAGCTTGCACATCAGTGATGGGTCCGCTCTGTACTCACTACTACAATGTAGTACTACATTACATTGAAGTGTAGTGCACACTACAAACTACACACACCTCAAAGTTATTGAAAGTATATACTTCAAATAGTATCACTTCATTTGAAAGCGAACACTACAAAGTACACACACTTCAAAGTTATCGAAAGTACGAGCACATACTTCAAATAGTACATTTTTTATGTGAAATTTTTGGGAAGTCGATGCAGATAAATGAAGAAATTTTTGGAAATCGAAACAACCCCCCCCCCACGGTTTGAAAAATATTTGGGACCGAACAACCCCGCCCCCCGTGGTTTTGAAAAATTTTGGGATTGAATGAAGAAATCTGGTTGGCGACCTATTTTTTTTCAGGTCGTTAAGTACTACAATTACTTCACTTCATGTAGTGTACACTTTGTAGTCTTCAAGCTGGTGAACGTGTATGTGTTGTAGTTTTCATTTTGAAATGTAGTTTTTCCCTTCGCTATAATGCGCAGTATCAGATCTGAAGCTTCGTTAATTGAGTTTAGAGGGGAGGGGGGCTATTTTTATTAATATTAAATATATTATTGTTATTCATTTTAATCAGACTTATAATAAACTTTGTTTTTATGTATTTAACCAACCGTATTCAGAAACAAACGACGAATGATTTTATTGCATGGAATTTTTGAAGCATAGAATTTGCAAACAAATAATGAAATAGACAGGCGCATGAGTGCAAAATCATTGTACACTATAATGGAGAATGAGAAAATTGAAACAAATGTTAAAAGCTTAAACAACCGAAGATCGTGCCTGAGAAGATATATGAAAGTGGACGAGTGTGGTGTGGAGTGTGGAGTGTGGTGTGCCATGACGGAATAGTTTGGCGTTTTATTTCTTCTGTATATCCCTGCGTGGAACGGCACGATAGTTAATTAGTTATGGAAAAAATAATTTCTTTCGTCAAGGTGATCAAAAATTAATTTCAATGTTCGTTTACAAAATTTAATTAAAAATATTGATTAAAAAAGTCTTCTAACGGACTGTGATATAATAACAAATTACGGTCAGGTAATGAAAAGATATGGGAAAACTACAAAAATAGGTTAAATCATTGGAAATATTTTTGTTATAGGGACTGGTGGTTATATTAAGGTGACTATTTGTGATATTTTTAATATATTTATATAATATAGCGACTCCAAATTTTACAATTTCAGGAAAACTGTAATTAAATATGTTAAAATTTAGAACCAATTTTTTATCAAAAGTGATTTTGATAATTTTCCGTTAACTGAATCGAAAAATCAGAAAAACCGTGGTTATTTAAACATCTCGACTGTTAAAATTTTGATATGTTTTTGCAATTAAAAAAAACTGTGCAATCTTTAATAGATCAATAAATGGATTTATAAAAAAATAACATAATCGAAATAAACTGCTTTGAATTTATGCTCTGGCTTTCCAAATATATAATTAGAAACAACGAACATAATTGAAATGTGCTGCTTCAAGGAAGTCATATTCAAATTTATGGTTCCTTTATGATTAGGACCAGTGCACAGCAGAGTGCAGCGAAATTGGTATAAAACCCTTTTTTCTCTGAAAATATCTGCAGACAGATTAAAAATTTTGAATTTTTAAATTCAGTAAAAAAATTTTTGAAGGCAGCTAAAATTTTTTTTGTCGATTTTTATTATAATTATTAATTTAATTAATTGAATAAATGTTCTATAACTTATTAGAATACATAAACATGAATCAACTGTTGTCAAAAGTGGTAAAATTAACGGTCAATTGTCTTAACGACATAATGGTACCGTCGTATTGTTCCAAAAAGATTAGGAAGACAGACCGCTTAATGAGGTTCCCAATATTATATGTACTAAGCTGCACTTAGTAACTTGTAACAAAATATTGACATAAATGGTAACATATACATAGTAGAAAAAATCTTACAGGTGGATTCCTGCCTTGATAATGAATCGAATATGTTCAAGCAATCATCAATAGTTATGAAGATATGCAATAAATTTTCTGGCTTTCAATATTTCTGACTTATTTTTTGCAAAAATTTAACTATCATTATAGTAACTTACTTATATCGATTATGAAAAATTCATTCGCTTCAATACAACTCAAATAAAAGAACAAAACCCTTGTAAAAAATATATTTCTAATTTTTGCAATGTTTTTATCATTTTATTGTATTAAAGCGAATGAATTTTTCATAATCGAAGTAAGTTATGTAATGATACTTCAACTTTTACAAAAAAAATGCAAATTTTGATATTGCATATCTCCATAACACTTTCGACTCATTATCGTGGAAGTAATCCACATGTACAGTTTTTGTTACTAGCTATGAGACAATCTGTATATCACATTATATCCCCATCAAAGATATAAATATTTGACAAAAAAATATTTATGTCGTCATAGCGCTAACAAAATAAGCAATTAAATAAACAATACAATTTAGCGATGAATTAATGTCTATTTGCATTAAATTTAACATATATGCATTAAAAAAACAGAAGTTAATCAGTTCTGCGGTAAAAAAAAGTAATTTTAACAATGCGGTTAGATAAGTGCGAACTTTTAAGAAACACAAAGATACTTATCCATATTCCACGAATGCACTATGCAATTTTGTGGTTTTGTGCTTTAAAAACAGATGGCATTAGATCATTGATATTTTGGATGTACACGTTACCGATATCTAAGTATAATGCAGTTACAAGCTCATTCTTTTCTAGGCAAAAATATACAATCTGCAGATAAACAGTCGACACAAGAATACAGAATACAGATGAATCCTTTTAATTTTTAAAAATTTAATTTAATAATTTTAGTTAATAAAAAAAACTAATTAATATTCGCGTGTAACTTGAGTTTTAACTGTATTAAGTTTTGACACGACCCCTAAATAAAAATTATGGGTAGACTTGCCAACAGTTCCTTATTCTTCGGAAAAAACGTTAATTCAGATAAATTATAGATATCTCACAGATACGAAGCTAATTTATCTGAGAAAGTGTGTATAAAAGTCTTTTTTGGACTTTTATAGGGCTTAGGACCTGTCATTAGCCGGCTTAGGTGATCACTTTACACAATGTAACGTTCACTACCCAATCATTTTACCCATGATTGACCACACATCTATGAAATTTGTAAAGTTGTATGTACGGTATTTATGTACCTCGCTTACTTTATTCAATGCAAATACGTTATCGCCAACTATGTTTAAAATTTGTCATTTCCGTGAAACAGTATACAGATGTCGCCGCTGGTAATAATATTTCTATATTTTTGCATTTTTAGCATATGGAGGCATATTCTTTTGATGTAAATATGACATTCATCCGAATTATTAACATATACACTAGAATACGCCTGAAAAATTGTTTTTTACCCCTTTTTAGACCAGTTTATGTTAATCTATAATTTATCTTAATTAATAATGATTGTTGCATTTTACATAGGAAAAACAGCTAGAAATATAAATACAAGAGTCATTGAACATAAAAAATGTTTAAATAGTGTAGGCTATTCAGAATTTGCAATTCATTTAATAGAAAAAAAAACACGCATTTGACCAATATCCGGGTGTAGATGTAGAAATGAGAGCTATTCGTCTCAATAATTTAGAAGCTTTAGAAATAAAAAATATTTACTTAATAAGCAACTAGATTTATCGCGCAGTCCAATTCTAGATACATTCCCCTTCCAATTATACCCACCCATACCCACTCTCTTTCACCCAACCCCCACCACAGTTGACGTTTTGTCTCTTTCTTCCCTTAATGCTTTCTTAATTGTTCGTAATTCTGTTTTTATTTAGTTTTATTTAGTTTTTATTTAGTTATTTAGTTTAGTTATTCTGAACCCTGATGAAGACTCAGTTGTGAGTTGAAACTAGTTGGTTTAAACTCAATAAAGTGGTGTTAAACAAAAAGTTATTTTATTTAAAGAATAATGATTGTGTTGTGTTTTTTAACATCGGGAAAAATACTTTTTTTTTTTCAAAATTTGAACATGCAAAAAAGTAATCTATAATTGTGTTCATTTGGTTGGATAGAAATGCACATCTTGTGAATCTCTTGAATCTAGTTAGTATTTCCGTTGGGAATCAAGTCGTTGACTTCGTTTTCTACGAAACGTGGGTAAATGTGTTAATGGATAAAACGCTTTGACCCTGATGATAAAACCGTCGGAATTCGTAAAAATTTTCAAATTTCCATCACGTTTCGCCAATTTGGTCCGGCGAAATAGTGGCGATATTTTAAGAGTGACTAAGTGTGATGTAATTATAAACAACGAATGCTTAGAACAAGTGAACGAGTTTGTATATTTGGGAAGTATGTTTAGTAGAGGCGGCAAGGCTGAGAATGATATCGAAAGGAGAGTAACTGCGGGAAACAAAGTTAAATGGTGCACTAAATGCAATTATGGCCAATAAGAATCTGTCAAAAGAAGCAAGACTAGCGGTACATAATGGCGTTCTAGTGCCAACCCTTATGTATGGAAGTGAAGCCTGGAATTGGCAAAAGAGGAATGAAAGTAGACTGAATGCGGTTGAAATGCGGTCACTAAGACGCTTGTGTGGAAAATCTTTAGTCGATAGAGTGAGGAATGAACAAATTAGAAGTGAATGCAATGCTGGCTGTAGTGGGGTAGATAGAATAAAGAAAGGAGTGCTGAGATGGTTTGGTCATGTGGAACGTATGAACGAGGAAAGGATGGTTAAGAAAATATATGAGGCGAATGTTGAAGGCAACAGGAATAGAGGGCGTCCGCGAAAGACCTGGCACGATCAGGCACTACAAGTATTTGAGGATGGCCCTGTTAAAAGCCGCAACAATCGCAGAACGTGTATGAGAAGATGTATGAATGTGGCCGAAGCAAAAGTGGTGTGCCAGGATAGAAGAGTGTGGCGTTCAATCCTCTCTGCCTACCCCTGCAGGGAAACGGCGTGATGGTTAGTTAGTTAGTTAGTTAAATTGGCGTACGGTCACGATTGAAAATAGAAATGGCAGCGTGGCCACTGACTCACCACAACTTATCTTGGGATGGTTTAAAAATAATTATTGTTGTATTGCGAGCGCCATTTCCGCCAAGATAGCTGGATTGCGCGAAGTGTCTGCGAAATGTCGGCTCCATCGCTGCAAGTCCTCGAAGCAGCGCTGGACCAAGTCCTCGCAAGGACCTCAGCCACGCTCACATCGACGTGAGTCACTTATATCAACATACTTGGCATAGCTCTACCGCAGGTAGCTATATATAAATTTTCGTTTACAAACAATGCATAAGATATCGGGAATAGAGTGAACGGTGCTTTGAATGCAATAATTTCTAATAATAATGTCTACCGAGGCAAAACTAACAGTACACAATGGAGTTCTGGTACCGACACTAATGTATGAAAGTGAAGCCTGGAGCTGGCAGAAGAGGAACGAAAGTAGATTGAATGCAGTGGAGATGAGATCCCTTAGACGCATGTGTGGCAAATCCATGTACGATAGAGTAAAGAATGAAGATATTAGGAATGAATCTAAAGCTGATCGTAGCATAATACATAGAATATTAATAGGGTCGCTCAGGTGGTTTGGGCGTGTTCAGCGAATGAATGAGGAAAGAATGGTAAGAAAGATATATAATGCAAGTGTTGACGGCGCCAGAAAGAGAGGGCGA
Organism: Agrypnia vestita; assembly: GCA_016648135.1. Classification (NCBI taxonomy): domain Eukaryota; kingdom Metazoa; phylum Arthropoda; class Insecta; order Trichoptera; family Phryganeidae; genus Agrypnia; species Agrypnia vestita. Next base: position 167,234 of record JADDOH010006625.1, on the reverse strand, counting down.
CCGCGGAAGACGTGGCACGACCAGATTAACCAGATACTGGAAGATGGTCCTGTTAGAAGCCTCAACAACCGTCGAGCTTGCGTGCGAAGATGTATGAATGTAGATGCAGCGAAAGGTGTATGTCAGGACAGAAGAGTATGGCGCTCTGTCCTCTCTGCCTACCCCCACGAGGAAACGGCGTGATGGTAAGTTAGTTAGTTATAAGATATCGCCTAAGTTTAGGTTGAAAAGAAATACTCAAAAATAATAATAAAAGATACTTGAATTTTATCGCGTAAATATGTGATTCTGATTCTAGTTCTAGCGTATGAAAGTTTTTAGAGAAAGTAAACTATTATGTTCTGTATTCTCTCCGTATCTATTTATATGTTTTATTGAGGTAGAGTTCTTATATGAATCCTTTAAAAAATAAACATGAAAAACATATCGATGGCGTTTATTAAAAACCTGAAAATAGTCTATAAGGAGTGCAATTTTAAACCTTAGTTTGCCTCTGTGTACAGAGCTAACAGAGTTCTACAATACATTACGGGTAGATTACTACCAAAATTTTCGAGTCAGATGTATTCAAGCAACAATGTTTCAACATCAATAGTTTAAGCGATTTAATATCTTTTTTTAAAATATTTATTACCCATCTTATGTAAAACGTTGCACTATCATGAAGATAATTTGTATCCAATATTTGAAATTCATTCGCTTTAATACAATTCGAACGAAATTATAAAAATCTGACAAAAAACATATTTTTCAGGTTTTAATAATTTTATTTGACTTATATTAAAGCAAATGATTTTTTTAATATTCGATATAAGTTACTTTGCCGATAGTCCAATGATAATGAAAAGATTTGTTAAAAATGTTGAAAAAAAATGCAAACTTTGTGGGTGTTTATCTCCAAAACTATCAATTTAGGCAGGAATCTTCCTGTAACCCTGTACCATGTACATGGATTTAATTTTACTTTTGATAATGTAATAAATACAAAATATTTATTAGGTAACGAATAAATGAAAAAACACATTTAAATCAATTAATTTAGACTCCTATGACGAAATTATCTATTTCAGTCATTATGTTTTGCTTAAAAACCATTGCATGTATATATTTATGTATTGTATTTCTGAATTTGATGTGATAACCTTTTACGTATTGTGTAATTCATTCAAATGTATTAAACCACGTTAACTTCACTTAAACAAGCTGTCTATTTATATTGTGCTGTCTTAGTCTACGGATACATTTCCTGCCGGCTCATGTTATTCTAAAATACTAGTTTAAGAAACGTCTGCTGAGAAAAGTTAATAAATAAATATAACCACGAAAGTCTTACAATCATTTAATTATATAAATTAATAACATTTTCAGTTTCATCAACGCATTTAAATGGAAATACATTTCATGGAATATTTCACGGAATTCGTTAATGGAGTATTTTTTTAATAAACTCTGACCTAACCGTTATTTTAACGAAACCCAATCTGTCGTGAAAGAAAACAAATGATGAATTATAATTATTACATCGTTACGTATCAAGCTAAATTAGTTATACCCTTCGATATCTCCACAACGGCGGTTCTTTGTGCCCGTTGTATGCAACAATTTTAAGAGCATCTGGACTCTGGAGATGCTATCGTTTCGTGACTCATCTGCAGGATGATTTATTGCGCGACCGTCGCAAGAAGAGATTGCACTTTTTATATACATCCCAATGCACATACATGTTTGAAAGCCACAACACGATCTTTAAGTTTTACGACGTTATTGAGTGTCATGGCTCAATGGCTACGGCCTATTGCTTCTATAACAAAAAACACGAATCATGAAAAAATATAACTAACTAAATAACTAACTAACCAACTAACCATCACGCCGTTTCTCCGCAGGGGTAGGCAGAGAGCATAGAACGCCATACGCCACTTTTGCATCGGCTACATTTATACATCTTCTCATGCAAGCTCTACGGTTGTTGAAGCTTTTAACAGCTACTACAAAGCTCCAATATTTGTAGTATTTGATTATGCCAGGTCTTTCGCGGGCGCCTTCTATTCCTGTTGCCTTCAACACTCGCCCCATGTATTTTCTTAACCATCCTTTCCTCGCTCATACGTCCTACATGACAAACCATCTCAGCACTCCTTTCTTTAGTCTGTCTACCTCACTGCAGCCAGCGTTACATTCACTTCTAGTTTGTTCATTCCTCACTTCATTGACCAAATATTTTCAACACAAGCGCCCTATATATATATGTTTTCCTATGATGTAATATAGAACTAAATATACACAGAATTTAAATTAAATAAAAATTATCAAGAAACTTTGATCCAAAATTACAACTTCGTAATATATTTTTTTAAATGTGTTTTTAAATTACCACTGAGATAATTATTGCAAATGGAAGTGGATGACCTACGATAGTGTTGATCAAGGAAGCAATATATAAGTATTAGAAGTTGGCCTTATGGTAAAATGTTATGTTAGTATGTAAGAGCATGGCGTTCTATCTTTTCTGTCTACCTCGTGGAGAAACGGCGTGATGCAAAAATAGTTTGAAATAAAGAAACAAAGAAATAGAAAAATTTAGCTTAAATGAATTATAATGAGATAGGTCTATACATTTATACTGACTATAGTTAGGGCATATCTATTGCTGACGATCACGATGAGCGAGGATGGAACGATATTGTAGAAGACGGCAAAATACCTAACATATGAAGAAAACAAAATGTATAGATAACTTCTTCAAAGGTTTCAAATTTCCTGTGTGGTACCATTTTTTAAATAAAATTATTAACACTTTGCTTAAACCACACCTTTGTAATAAAACTAGCTATAATCCGTCAAAAACGACGAACTTTGTATATTTGAATTTCAACTTTACATTGATTATTAATTATATATTTATAACATATATACTACATATTAGGGATATGATGATTAATCACATTGAAAAATTATCGCGTAAATATTTATTTAATTATTTAAATATTTTATACCATTTTTTTAACTTCTCTCAAGGCCCACAAATTGGATGTACTTGACACGGTGGGGAATAATAATTTGAAGTGTGCTGGGAGGGGATGCGTGAGCGGCCACTAAAATTAATTTAGCGGACCGGTTGGTACATTTTTTGGGGCACATCACTGCAAAAGCATCCTTGAGCGCGTTTTAATAGGACCCACGTCTCTGCCTGCTTTCATGAAACGATGTATCTGCCATTTGGCTGAAAAATGGTTGCGAAGCAGTTCCCCTTCAGCGCTGGGAGCTTCGAAATGCGAACGAGAGCCCTTGGACTTTTTTGCTTCTCCCTCACTCCGCGTCTTCCCTCCCTGTCCCCCCGGCCAGACGGGTTCCTCGGCGACCTTTCTGACCTCACTGTAACATAAACCAAAAATCTGCCGCGCATACTTCAGCCGTCTCGGTCGCATGGCGGATTTTTTGTCGGACACGGGTCGGTTGCCTTTTCGCTGCTTCCGTCTCTTTCTTCAATTCTTTGGTGAAGTAATTTTTCAATTTAAATAAGCGTGCTCTCGACATTATTTTATCAAACGCCAGGAAAGAAGAAGAAGATATTATTTTATGGAATGGCAGAATGGTCGCTTACTGAAGAATTGTGATATGAGTGGATCTACATAAGAATATTCAAAATGAGTTGGATGGACAAAGTTACGAATGAAGATGGATGAATAATGAAAAATAAGTAACTAAAACAATAAAAATCTGATAACTTCAATATCTGGGACAGACATCCAGAGATGTTTCATCATTTTTGCCGTGGAAACTGCAGCTACCAACTATCTTCTTTAATTCCCCACTGCAAATGCTTCCTAGACTAGCAAACAGATACGAGCAACTTGACGTCTTTGCCAACAATATTTTAAAAGGTGTATTGAATAATTACTAGTATTTGTTAAATTGGACTTAAATAACTGATTTGTGTTTGTTTTGGTTGTTGGTTGGGTGAGATATATGTAAATAAATTATTATATTATGACTTTTTAAGTTTGTGCTATTACTATTTTTTGTTTTTTTAATTTCTATTATATTATGTTTTCCTTATGCTTCTGCTTCGTATATAGTTTCTTTTTTACTTTATATTATATTTATCTTTATATATTTTATTTGTATTTTAAATATTTGATTTCTACTTTGTCATTATTATTTTTATGTTATTATTTTTTTCTTTAAACTATCCATTCTATAAATGAACACTTTACCTATTTGTTTGTAAAAGCCCTGTAGGGCGTTAATATATATATAATAATAATAAATAAATTTAAAAAAAATCTCATAAAGTAGGAAAAGATTGCCGGAAGTTCGGACCCTGGATGAAAGGGAACATCATGACTGAAAAACCTACGTGACAGTGATTTGGCCAGTCTACACATGGAAAGCTATTCTGGGTCTTAGTAAATAGAGTAATAATAACCAACCTGACAGCCAAGTTCGTCGAACGGATAGGGAAAAGAAAAGGAAAAAAAAAAATGTGTATATATGAGGCATGTTACAAAAATATTACATAAATAAATTATTATATTGCCTGAAAAAAAACACAGAAAACTAGAAAATATCTGGTATATAGTAATACATTTGTAGAAGTGAAGCGCAGACCGAAAACTCAGAAAAATATATAAATAATAATATATAAATACAAATATATAAATAGCCAAAAATCGTTTCAAATTTGGTGCTTTTCATAAAAAAAGTAAACTGGATGGAAATTGTTACAAGCGAGGAAATTCTGGAAGATGAAAAAAATAGAGAAGCATATATTTTATAAAGTGCTAATTTTGATTTATTTTTGCTGTCCTATACATCACAAAAACACCCAGGTTTGAGTAGATCACGTGATGTATTGAGGCCTCACCGGTAATCGAACCTGGAATACCAGGTGTGATAAGCCAGTTTCATTTCCGTTAAATAATTTAAGGTTGAATAGTTCCTTATTTGTTTTTTTTTATTTTGTCTCCAATTTTAATTTTAGAATATACTGTATCCTGACGAAGGGACCATTGCTCCCGAAACATGTTGATTCAATAAATTGTAATAATATTCAATAAATAGTGGTTTAAAACAAAGTGTCTTCTGTTTATTAATAAAATATATTAAACCCACAATTAATTATTTCACCATAAGTAGCCAGACTCAAATTATCAAACCAGAACCAGGTATCAGAAAATTAACTGTTTCAGGTTCGTAATTCACACAAAAGTAAATGTAAGTCTTTAGTGAACGTAAGAATAATTTATGAGAATAATCGATTTAGCTTTTTTCGTTGATAATATTTGCATCATATATGTATATGTTAGTTTCATATATGTTTATTTGACTTATGTGTGTACGTACAATATAAATGAAGCTGCTCATACGGACGGAAGATTGAAGGATGCGGAAGCGTTATTTACTTCCTGATATGATAAAACTATACAAGTATGTACATAACTTGGACGAATTTTCGTTTAATTATTCAGTATAATATTCTCAAGCAAATACTTGTGTCATTTAACTCTATGAAAAATATTAGATAAAACGCATCGATTATTTAGAAAGCTAGGTACACATATAAAATATATGTATCGAAAAATGTAGTTATAGTCAAACTATTTAGACGAATCGTGAAAATAATGAGAACTTTATAAGAATAAGAATGACTTCAATGAGGAACTTTCTATTGTCGGTAGATTGCTTTAACTATTAAGGAATAGTAACCCTATAAATTATCGTCGAATTAATACTTTTTAGTTTTTCGATGTGAATTGTCTGATTCTGTGTTGTATTAATTAGTTTTAAAAATGTATTTGTACAGCTGTGCAAAGCTTTTCAAGATTTGAAATTCGTATTGCTATAAGAAGAAACATCTATCATTCCGGTGGGAAATAATAGATGTCTCACTAATTAAGTAACTTACGACTCAAAATCCGACGATAAACTATAGATTATTAGTAATTAAAGTATGATTGGTAAAGCTGTCTACCTGCAATAATAATTTCCGGTTTATAATTTTCCTCGTAAAGATATCAGTGAATTGTTTAGTTAGTTAAGTTAGATAATGTTATATAATGTTTCTCTTTACAGCAAATTTATCCAGTTGCAATATATGTTCAGATTAATTTACTTAATAATTTAACTTTTAATTGCGTTAAGTTTTTGGTTACATTTAATTGAAGAGTGCTTCTGTAGATATTTAGAGACCAGGCCAAAGTTTAGCCGTCGATAACCCCTGGTAATCACCAATGTCCTCTTCCATAAGCGTTTATCACTTACCAAAATTAATATTAAATTTAATAACACTATCAAACAACCTTCCTCGTAGCCTCGATCTCAGCTTTCGGTCTCGGTGATCCCTGATGATTGTCATTAAAAAAATCCGTCATTTATACAATCGTCGCTAAACTACAGAAAAAATGTCAAGTATTGTGGACATTATATTGAATAATAAAATGTCTATAAACAGCTTGCCTAGATTATTAAATGATATTTTTACTTTGTGGTGCAACATGATTGTACAGATATTTTTTTCAATTAACTATATATTGTATTGCACACATGCTGAGTTGTGATAGTTTCGAGAGTTGCGGTCCCTCTCATCGTCATGTATCTAATATCTAAATTAAATACAGTTTTTGTTGAACTATTCGATGTTTTTGGTCGTTGTTGGAAATACAGAACTTAGGGATGAATTGTTAGGATATGTGTTGTTAGTGTTTTTTAATTTTTTTCGAAATGCGACGGTTTCTAAGTAACTTGTCATTAATCCTTTATAAGTTGATGTGAGAATATTCAGTTTATTTCCATCTAAAGAATAATTCGTCGTAGTTACTTGATTAGCGAATTTCAAAGTATTATTATTTTTTACGGTGAAGTTTTACAATTCTCGTATTTTGATTATTGATCACACACGGATTGTTGCAATCTTCTTGGGTTTTATGCCGTGTTTTTACGACCTTTCCTGCCGACGTTTCGTTTTCATCAGCCCTGATGATGGACCCTGCAATGGGATCCGGAACGCCGGCCAGAAAGGTCGTAAAAACACGGCATAATACCCCAGAAGACACAAAACAAAAGATTTTGAGTGGCCGTGAAAACCTAAGAAGATTCTGTTGCAATCTTCATTAAATTCTAGAATCTCACATTTTGTTACATATTAATTTTCTGGAGTATCTCACGACCAAGCATATGCCAAATGTCTAATCATATAATATTTTTTAATAAAGGTTAAAGGTACAGATACACATGCTACTTAGTGGCATGCTCATAAATCAACCGGCGGTTGTATGGCTTGTGGCATGCTCGTTACTAGCAATTTGCTAGTACACACACATGCCACTAATAAGCAAGGCCTAGAGAAGGTCGATACTGCGCGTGCTCACGTGCCACTAAATAAGCATGTGTATCTGAGGCTTAACAAATAACAAGTAGTTATAAAAATGCTTATAAGAACTCCAATCAAATATTTTGTAGATTTTCAATATAATTTAGGTCCGTGAGTTGGTCTCCCCACCAGGAAGCACAGATGCCGGGCTGGGGCGAGGATCATTCGTTCTGGAAGCTGTGAATGTGCGCGGAAAGCGTGGAATGCAAACACAAAGTCAATGGATCATAACTGGAATTCCAGATAGAAATAAACTCGCGAGTCGTAAGCTTTAACCGAACGTTTAGTAAGTTTTGAGAAGGGATTATTCAACACAATCATGGTTAACATCTAATGAATCTTGTTCTCTCAAATAAACCTAAGGATTTTATTTGACAAGATTAGAAACAGAGTTGCCACTATTTAACTGACAACATTAAGATAAACATTTTTGTAATTAATCTTAATTCGGATCGGATTTTAATCAGATCGTAGATTTTAAAATTAATATGCTTTTGAAAAAATGCTTTTTTAAAAATCAGTTATCAATTATGAAATTTACTATTTAATGTAAATTAAATAACCATTGAATTTTTCACAATATAATATCAAAAAAATATTCGTGAGTATGACCAGTAAAGTTTCGTCGAAGCTGGTAAAAAAAAAACTAAATAAAAAACAATGATAAAGAATATGTGATAAATAATAAATATTTCAAAGATTTAAATTATGATAATGCATATCCTACCAAAGGGAGGGGTGGGGAGAGGGAGGGAATGGGATTCAATTAAAGAAGTATCAAATCAAGTCATAAATGAGATTACGGAGTTTCATTTTAAATAAAAGCAAATTGTCAGTAAAAATGTCTAGATTATTTGTAGAATTTAACATATTGTATTTTGAAGTGCAACGAGTTACAAAGCAGTTTTTAAGTAGTTAATCCTACCAAAGTTTGCGTAAAATAAATTATTTGAACGCGTTGAGTATGTAGGACAATTTAAACCTATTTGCTCTAATAAATAGGGCGAGTCAACCAAGATATTCAAGATTTTATAAAGATAACACAGATCTTGTATGCATCTCCGATATGATAGCGGGATTTTTTAAAATTTTTTTTTTACCCATTCATTGATAAGAGTGATGTTAAAAAAACTTTATTTTATTATAAAAATACATTTTCCTTACACGTGCTCTGTATAATGGAGAACCACCCTGGTCTAGCAAAGATTGTCGATGAAAAATGCCGCGCAAATATTGAGCATTAATTTCTATAAAAAAATCGGAATACTCCGTAAGATAACCGACATCCGGACAGCATATATTATAATTATTATTGTACATTCACATTGCTGGCACTTAAGTTTATCGCCCAACAGAAGCGGACTTTGTGCGATGAATATTTAAAAATATATTGCAAATAATATCCGTCTTATCTTGAGCACAGCTTCCGGCGAAGCTTAGTTGCCAAGATCAGGTCTCGCATTGCAAAAGTTTCGCAGCACGAACCCACGTGGCGATTAAAAATTCACGTAATGCGTTTTTTTTGTAGTGGTAACACCTATTATGGTTCAGACTCCCGATTTGATAATAAAAATAAACTTAAATATTGATTATATTATTTGAAGACCGCATGGCAAAAAGTTGTTAACCAACATTCAAGTCATTTTGAGATAATTAGACATTTGCATTTCACCTTTGATTTATGTCACTAAAAGTATTTACAAAGTAAAAAAACGCATTTATGCACAAAAAAATAAAAATGTACTAATTTTCCCTAAAAAATGTAGTAAAAACCATTTTTTCGCCTCCGGAACACATTTTTAATATAATAGAATAACACCTTTTTAAAATTGGTAAAACACGAACATCGAACAACCCTTCAAATGCTATCCGTTTTTACCATCCATTATTCAAAATTACAAAATACCTGGCATGTTAATTAATAACACAAAACATGGTTTGTGCCATTTAAAATTATTGAAAACCAATATATAGGTACATATTATAATAGTCTTCAAATAAAAATAAATATATGACAGTACTGCCAGAGTAAAATTTATATTAACCATAAATATTCCAATCAAATTAAAAGACGATATGTCTACAAATTTTGCTGAATAAATTGAAAAAATAAATATACTTGTTGACATCTATCACTCTCGATTGTCCGATCATGTGTAAATTTTGCATCAGTGTTATCGCACACCAAGTAAACTCTCTGTTTTAAAGTATTTAAATTTATTTTTTAATTAATTGTGTTAAAAATTGTTTTTACTATAAAACTTATGATTAAAAAAAATGAAAATAAAAATTTGGAGTCGTATGTTTGCAATTTTTTTTTGCAGAGATAATCCGTGTCATTTTTTTCCCGTACCGCCCCGGATAATCGGAGAATCTACTGTATGTTCATACGTCAGTTTGAATGTAACTCATAAGAATGTGGATTTCATCAAATTTGAGCTATTGTCGGTTCATTACAGAAGGTGATTCTTCAAATAATAGTAATCCAGGGTATCAATATAAACAAATTTAAAAATTGTGCGACCCACTTATTTTTTAAATAAGGATTCAATACGACAGTCAGTTTGTTTATACTTAAATTTATATGGAAAATATGTGATGTGAGAATAACGCGCCAAATCATACCACTTCGCACGAATAGATTATTTTTTTAGCGGGCGAGGAGACTTTGAAGACGTCATTGTGGAAGACCGTCAACTTCGAGTACTTAAGAAAATGCACGTTCATTGCCGAATGATTTGGAATTTCGGGGTGCGTTGAAATAAAACAAATAATAAGAAAAGCTATCATCATAAGCTTTTCAGTTTGATTCATTCAGATCTACCAGATAGAGCTACCTCTTTTTACTTTCAACTTATCACACCAATAATAGGAAATCCTCTCATATCCCAGTATAAACTCCAGACTATAATAACCTTTTGAATTCAATAGATATTTTTAATAAAATTTTTAACAAATATGAAGAGAATCGTGTTATGGTCAGAAAGATGCTGGAAACTCGTCACCTTCCCTAACCATGAGCGTTATATACATTATACGTATTACTAACTATTACAGCTTACTTACACTTTTCCTCCTTATTATCACTGAGTTTTATCTATTTCTGTTAAATCAATCTTTTTATGTTAATGTTAAATTCAAAAAAGTCTATTAAATTATCGTTGCCTTATCTGTGTCGTCCTTTAGCAATTTTTTTGCATTATTTTCTTACCGTATTCATCTTTAATGTATTTATATCTTCTTGTAGGATGACCAAGTAAATAAATAAACTAATTGCATGTTGATCCCGAACATTTTTCCACAGAAATGTCACTGGTGATGAAACTAGTATATACCAGTACGAATAATTAAATTGGTAATTGTAATCGTTATCTACCTATGCGAGTTCTCCCGGCCATTTTCGAGCACATGTCATTTTTCGTACATTCGTAATCAGTTTAAAATTCGTCCCTGTCGAGATGATGGTTTTTTCTCTGTAACGTCATGTTTTTAATTAGATCAGAGTTGTCCATTATATATTTACCAAAAATTAACCGAAATATAATTATCTAAAGTCAAAGGTTGGGTTGACGAGTTATCGGGAAATCATTGAGTTCTTGATTGTAAAATTTGAGAAGTACGAGCGAAAACGTGCCCCGATTATTATTCAGAATAACGAATAAAATATTTCAACAAATTTTGGTCAGGAACAGCGAAATAAATATTTTAATTACTTCTTGATTTGTACATTCGTGTGTAGATAAACGTTAATGCGTATACGCCAAATATACTTTAATAAATTACGTTTTTTTTTAATAATATTTGAAGCAATATCTTTATGAGTAGATATTTTAAGTAATTAAACAAAGTTTTAACGTTAACCACTTCGATTTTGTCACTCATGGAAATTAAGTTTTTTTTTTAACATGTAAAAACTACGTAAATTGAAGAAAAAGTTGCATATGAAGATGATTACCGAAATTTGGACACGGTTTAAAAAAGTGTAGATATTTTGAAAACGTCAAATAAACAAAAATTGAAACATGTGTTATATTTTATTGTCTTAAACGAAACAAAAAATTGGCGAATAATTTTGATAATATAATATATAAAATGATTAAATATAATCATTTTCATCAAATATGATTAATTATCTTACAAGTTTAATATTTCGTTTCCTTGACGATACATCTTGTGCATGACAGTAGATGCTGTAACTGAACCATAACAAAAGAAATCGTGTGCTGCATTTCTTTACTGTGTTACGATTAGGTCCATCATCAATCTAAGATCAACATCGACTCATTGAATTCAATTGATCGATCATTAGAAATAAAGAAAAAACATTTTTTAACCACTAAACCATCAAAACCCCGGTGGAAACAAATATAAATCTTCCATGAGGAGTATATCTGTTTTGTTTGATTTGCAATAAATATATAATCGTATTCAAAACAATATCTCAGTCTATCGATAAAATTATCTTCAGTATATGTTTATGCGATCTTAGGTTCGATCGTATTCAAGTGGGATAGAAGTAAAAGTTCCTTTTAATTTTTACGGTTTGTTTGATTGGCGGAGAACGCTTTAAACAAACTTTTACATTAATCCAACTCGATACAACCGGGCCTTAGTGTCGCGAGAATCGTCGTACTAAAAACAAAAATACAAATCGGGTACAGCTTATCGAATAAAACAATCTAACTGGTAAAAATCAAAGAAATTGTAACACCGGCGATACGAAGCGCACCTGTCAGCCCGCGCGTGCGAATCTAGCCGGCGAGCTTTCGGAGCTTTCGGCCGGCTTTATATTTCAACGGTAGGTCACGCGGACAACCTTCAATTTATCGGCGAATACCTTTCGCAAAATTTTTGACAGGAGTAAACAATGACTTTTAAGCTGAAATGTTATAAGATATATGAAAAAAACGTTCTTGCACTCATTGTACTTTATGTATTTAACGTGTACGATGCAGTGTTTTTAGTAATATTAGTTTCCCGCATACTTTTATCATATTTTTTTAACAATTTAATTTTTTTATTAGACAATTATGCGAATTTATCCCAGGACGCGCGGTAGCATCAAAAGATACACATGTAAAGTAAGATTTAGATAGACGCTTGTCAAACGTCATCACTTTATGGTTTTTGCGATCATGTTTTAGATATGTTGAGCGAAAGGGGTGCGAGTACTTACCGTTTCTGCGATCCGCACGTGCGCCGAAAAACAGAATACAAACAACACGGTGAAAATACTGGAAGCGGGCGTTATGGCCCATCCGCGCCGCTGTGGCCGCGCCATGGCAAAGCCCGTACTGAAGGCGGCCGCGCCGCGGAGCCGCGAGCCCGCGCCGCCCCGCCCCGCCCCGCCCCGCCCCCCGCGCGAGCCTCCCCGGGGCGCCGCGAAAAGGCGAAACCCCCCAAAGAGCGGCGATCGGAGCCGATCCCGCCCGGCGCTTCGGCCGCTTTCCCGGCCCCCGGGGGGCGGCGCGCCCTCCGCGGCCTGCGGGAGGGGGGCCCGGGCTCGCGGCGGGCAGGCGGGCCGGCGCGCGGGCCGGCGTCAGTAGCGCGCAGCCCGCGTCCCTGCGAGTGTGCGCGTGTCCGTCGGAGACGTCTTCCCCAGCGCCGTCAGTGCAACGCGAGGAGTTTGGGCGGGCGGCTCGCAGAAGCTGCTCCAGAAGCCGCCGCCATGGCGGATACGGTCACGAGGTCTGTACCAGCGCCGACACTTTGCCGAAATCGCGTTTTAGGCCGCTCGCGGAGAAACGGGTTTTGTCGAGCTTTTTGTTATTGTCGGGAGCTTTCTCCCTCGGACAGCGATTAAACATTTTTTTCGTGATTTTCTCTAGCCCATATTTATGCTCTTTCTTCGAAGAAGTTTTTTTTCAATTTTTGTCTAAGTTGATACCATTTTAGCAATAAAAATATAACATATAAATTTTAAAATCTGCTGTATACTTAACAAAATTGTAATCATGTCTAAAAAATGATTTTTTACCTTATTTAAACGTGTAAAAAAATATTGAATATTTCTAAATAACCTACATTATGATAATGTTTCATGTAATTTGAAGATATATTATTCAAACCATTTTATTTGTTTGATTATTATAATTCATTTTAACGATTTTTTAAAAAGAGTGATTTAATTCTAATACAGCAAACGTATTTTAGTGGTAATAATTAAAATTAGCCACATAATTCTACCTAATAAAATTTGCTATAGTTACGTAACAAATTTATTCAATTGGGTTATAATTGTATGTTATCTTATAAAATTATAATTGTATCTTATTATAAAAATCGTACGTGATATAAGTAATATAATTACATGAATATATTTTATGAAGATGACCCGTAATGGCACTGATTAGACAAAATAAAATTCTTATCATTTAAAAAAAGATAGGAATATGAAGTGTGTTTATAAAAATTGATTGTGTAAATTATATTCACGTGAAATAAATAAATTATACATTTTTTTTCATTTTAAAACAATGTCATTTATATTATATTACCATAAACGTTGAGTTAAAATAAAGGGATATATGCTTTGATAAAAAATTAAAACATGTTTTTTCTTTGCAGTATTTTTACCGCCCTAACGCTGTTAGCTGTTGGGAGCCAAGCGGTAAGTAACATTGTTAATAATATATATAAAACATATTATTTATAGTAACATTGTTAATTATATATATAAAACATATTATTTATATTAAATTCCAAATAATATATAGTTCTATCCAACAACCTCAATCTGTGGAAACGCGTCGAAATGTGAACATTTTTATATTTAAATTTTTTTCCCATTTTAGCAATAACATATAGTAGATACTTTCTTTTTATCCACTGATTTATCTTTAAGTCGATTCTCCTTTGTAAAATATCGTAACTTATAAATATACCATTTTTAATTATTCTAGTATTTATCATGTATTTGATATATTTGTGAATGGCAGTATGTTTTAATATACAAACATTGTGTTTAATTAAAAAAATACTGCTATTTAAAAATACACAATTACTTACGAAATTCTGTGATGACTAAAATGACCTATTTGTAAGTAAAGATATGTGGGAGGTGTTTAAGAATTTATTTCGCTCTATTTAAACTATTGTTTCTAAATAAATATACTCTAGTCTCGCGAGTTTTAGTGAGAGACGGGTTTTAAGTCAGCAAATGTCTCAGATCAGTGGAGGGTGGGGATTGGGAATATGACAAATATCGGGGACAGCATAGATATATTGAGTAGCTAATTGGTGATGTGGTCATGACTCTCGCTTAGTAATCCAGTGGTTGGTGGTTCGCGCCCCATTCCAGGATTCCAGCAAGTCAATCCTGTTTTAATTTGAAAATAGCAAGAATATTGACGCGACACGTATTTCGCGTTCGCATCTCTATTAAAAAAAATACTCAAAAAGGAACTGGAAACGCGTTTTCGAAAATAATATTTTAAAATGTACTCTTTCGATTTGCACCTGACCCCAAATAAAATAAACATCATTTCAAAAACAAGATATTAAAGTCACTGTATTCTTATACCATTTTCCTATTTTATCTAACGTGCTATCTGACGGATAAAACGCCACACTCTCCAGTCCTGGCACGCCTGTTCAGTTTCATGCATTTTCTCACGCGCGCGCTGATTGCAGAAGCTTGTAGCGGGGCCACTCTCTAACATCTGGTCTAACTGATCATCTCAGCTGGTTGAGTGCTGTCAACACACTCACCTCGTATATTTTATTCACCGTCTTTTCCTCGTCACATCGAGTTCAAACGTTCGTTTTGCAAATGCAGAATAATGTATGAATATTTAGGGCTAATTCAGTGAGATAAATGAACTAACTAACCATCACCCTGTTTCCCAAAGGGGTACAAAGAGGATAGAACTCCTCATCCTTATGTCCTGGAATACCGCTTTTGCTTCGTCCACGTTCTATTTATTTGAGAAAAATTAAATATAAAACCAGAAAAAAGTTCGATTTTTGGAGTATTGATTAAAAATGTAATTGTACAAAATTTATTAAAAAATAAAACAGTTGAGAGTAGTGTGTCAGCATAAAATAGTGTAGCGGCGCACCCTCTCTGATGATAGCAAATTGTGTTAGATAGTTCCTGAAAATGTGGTGCAGGTGGTGGACAGAATCCTGCACACTTCCAAGATATTTCAGTCTTACCCTGGCACCGAGTGCCGGTGGAGGCGCTTTCGCAATCGGTTTCACACTGCCTACTTCCGCGGTCGCGCGGCCGGAAGTCCCGGGACGTTATCTTCCGGGGTGAAGAGATCCACGCTGGGCAACATAACGACACGGGTACCTACTTGTACTCGTGTTCCGCGCCCGGCGGAAGCGATCGGCAGACTGAACTCTGCCGCGATAACAGCACACTTGCGTCATCATTGTTACGAATGCGTGTACGAACGTATAACACCGTACATAGCTATTTCTTTGAATTGTTCTGGTATCAAAATATACTCATTTCGTGGTTGTTTGGTCCGCAGTTAGAATTTTGCCTAAGTATCAAGTGGTCAGGGGTTCTAGACTCACTCCGGTAGACCACCGAGTTAGTTATTTTTTAAAATCATCGTCAATGGCATAAACAATCTGGTGGGGGGGCAAAGTTCCCTCTAATTTTTACATTACGAGTACGGACTATACATAAAATCACCTGAGCAGTAAAATCACTTGTGCACGATCATTTGCATTAATTAATTATTATGGCGCTTAAGAAAGGCAGACTTCGGTGGCTGGGTCATGTGGAGAGAATGACCGAGCATCAAGCACCAAGTCCCTGCTGAACTCAAGGCCGGCAGGGCGAAGGAGCTTAGGAAGGCCAAAATTAAGATGCAGCGACAACGTCCTCAAAGACATTCCTTGGAGCTTCTGAACTGGAGAGAGCTGGCACTAAACCGAGATGAGTGGAGGAAGACTCTTGAGGAGCCCAAGACTCATCAGGGATTGTAGAGCCAAGAGTGATGATGGTGATGAAGAAAGGCAGATCTATTTAGGGATAAATTATCTACAAGTTTATTGCACAATATTCTTAATCGATATTGGTGTTTTATTCCATTAGAGTTCAATAGGTAAATCATTAATAAAACGTTAGTCAATGTTCAGTCTACTAAAGAAAACCTAAATTCTGGTATCGCATTTATTTTCTGCGCGCTGGGTTGGGAACATTTGTGCGGACAAATATTTATGAGTGTTCGGCCGCACACCCGCGCACCTCGGAGGGAACAATGGTGAGGACCCTGACCTAAACAAAGTAATTTTCTACACTCAGATGTGTTTCCTGCGCGGTCTTTTCCTGTATTAGCGTCCTGGAGTAACTTCAGTTTTCAATTTCAAACTTCTAACACAGGAAATGACTTAACTTCCCAACAAAAAGTTCACATCATTATTTAATTCGTGTAAAAAAGTATCAATTGAAAATGACAACTTTAATTCATATGTATATCAATTTCCTTTCACAATACCCTACGCATAACACATAGGAAGTCATTGGGTTAGTATAATATATAGGTAACTAGCCATAATCTATTCAAAATAACATATTTTTACTATACATCTCGCCCTCGAGTTAGCGTAGGGTCTTGGTCTATATACACCTCACCATTATTTGCGCCCTCTGCTAGAGACATTGTAACAAAGAAAATTTTGTATTTTTATTGATGCGTAAAATATTTCCTCCCGCTTTCCTGTAATCTGTGGCAGTGATTTCATAAAAATGTACGGAAATGCGTAACAGTAAACTAGACACCAGGGATGCGCGCGCAATTTCATTTGACTATATATTTCTGATAGCCGTATATAAAATTATATTTTTTTTTTTCTTCTTTGTTTCACTGACCAATTTGACAAATCCTCGGATGTAGACGTACTTCATAGAAATGACATAAGTGTACGTCTCAATAGTTTAGAAGCCTTAGGAAATTAAAAAAATCATTTAAAAAAATATAAAAAATTACTTAATAAAAAACAAGATTTATCGCATAGTCCAATTCTAGATATTTTAGTTTAAACCATGTTTCAACGTTGCTCGAACGTTTGTCATCCGATTTGAATTTCGAAAAACACCACAGGTACCTCTCTTCTTCTACTTTCGAATGCACATCACACACACGGGCATACAATGTGGTATAAATATTAATATATTAAAAAATGTATTTATTTATAAATGAATTTTTGATAGTAAGTGTTTGAAAAAAGTGCAGATCATTGATGAAAAATGAGTAATGATAATAATTATTCGAATAAATATTTCCGTATTTAGCTTTTCTAAATTTTGAGGTTAATTTCTGTCGCTGCTCAATTGATATTTTTAATTGTAAGATGTCAAATGTTATACATCATATGCGACTACTGTAAGGCTCGCTCATTTTTTTCAATATAAACCACTATTTGACATCCTTATGTTATATTTTAAGGAAGAGCGTGCAAGAGAAGATGTATGAAAGTTGATGAGTTAAATGTGATGTATCGGGACAGAAGTGTGTGACGTTCTATTCTCTCTGCCTACCTCTGTGGAGAAATGGAGTGGAGAATCTGTAATAGGTTGGAGTAACATAAAAATAATTTATATTGAATATTAAAAACCAAGTACAACATAATTAGCTTGCGCCCTCAATTATTAGTATTTGAAATCTGTATTACACTTGTGTTAGGGATTTGTCATCCACAGGCGCAGAAAGTGTTGGCAAAAATGTATGGTTTTTTTTACCTTTTTTTTTAAACATAGAAATTATGTAATTATTCAGTCAGTTTTAAATTTTTAAATAGTTTCTTTGTCTTTGTAAGATTATCTATATTGGACACTGTTAAAAATTTCTTTATTTAATATAAAAAAAAATTCTCTCATTTTTAAGCAAAGAAGAACATGTTTCTTTATTAAATAATTGATGTATATGTATTTGCGTAAAATATATAATTAATTGTAACAAATTTCCCATAAAACAAACAAAGAATTCATAAAAAAAACTTTATTTGATACTGTTTCGTATGGCGTTATGGAAATTTATCAACGATAGTATAAATATTTAGGCGTATGCATATTTTTGCATACGAATCAATCGAATGCGCGCAAAATGCTTTGTGACAAGATTGCATTAGCGAATATTTGTTTGACATTTACGCCTTGTAGGTGTGATGTCATAAAGATACCGACATTTGCTTTGCTGGTTGCGGGCAACCAACGATGTATATTGTACACAGACCACTCGCTCGGTCTTCGTGTGTTCGCAAATAATCGTATCTTCAACACAAATATTCGACGCCTTAAACATCCAAATAATAATTTATATTTATCGTCAGTGTAGATCTTTTGGTCGCCCAACATTTTACTCCTAATAATAAACTATCTGACTAATGTAGGTTTATGGTCAGGAAAAAATAATTAAAAAGTTATTATTTTTATCAAAATTACAATAAGAATCACGTATTACTATTTTAATCCCTCAACTATATAACACCGCCGTTACCCACTGAATACTTGAAGGTTCCCTTACTAAAAATATAAGATCGCGACTACCTGTAATTTTAATGTAACCGAAAACGGTTTTTTTTCATTAGGTAAACCTGATAAGAATTACAATATCACATAACATCGCATCTGAATAAGAAGATAATTGAAGAAAAAATAATGAAAATTTTCAAGTGTAGGTAAGGTATTACATATTAAAAAAATATTGATTATTTTATTTGTATATATCTACTTTTATGTGAGTTTTTTTTCACCAACATGTTTCAGAAATTACCATTCCATCATCAGGGTGCTTTATAGTTATACTATATATTATACTATATATAATATATATTGTTGGTGAAAAAAAACTCACATAAAAGTAGATATATACAAATAAAATAATCAATATTTTTTTAAATGTTAATCTACAATGTTGCTCAATCAATTGAAAAAAAAAAATAATAATATTACATATTTGCCCAATATCATGTAATCTAATCATCGCGTTTCGGGACGTTAAATATAAATTCATTCAGTCATACAACCTTCTTACGATAGACTAAAGAGTACGTATTATAAGAATGTTAGTTTTTTTCTTTTAAATCTGTTTAATTATAGTCTAAAACCAGCTAGTGAAATTAGGCGCTAATTTAAAAACTCTAATTACGACTCTTGATATTGGCGATTTTAAAATAGTCACTTTACGCATTGTGGTACTAAATTACTCGTTGAACTTTCACACTACACCTACATCTTCAACAATTGTCTAGTTGTAACAGAAAATCATAATTTCAATTCTGTATTGACGACTTCACTGTCAATATGAAATCCTGTTTTCAAAAAAAAAAGCTCCAGAGTCGAAATACTATTCAAGCATTATAATATCGTATTTGATATGATGTGTATTTCACAATTTTTTTAGCTCCTCTTTTACAGAATTAAGGATTTACACACGTTGAATAATTAAGGTTCTTATTTAAAAAAATAATAATTTGTGTTTCAGTTCGAGTTAATTCACTCATATTATATTCAAGAAAACATTCTCATTGTGAAGTTGAAATTTTTCAGAACAAAGTGGTGATCTGGGTTCGAATCCCGGTAGCAACCAAAATATTTTTTCGTTGATTTGATTTTTCTGCGTGTCTTTCTAATTGATTAATGAATTTGGTTTTCAATTCACCCATTTTTAATTCCAATGTTTGAACGCGGCAAAAATGTTTATGAGTTGATTATTTTCGATTTGGTTGTTTTATTTATCACGCGTTATCACGTTTGGGTGCATGAATAGGGATGCAATACTTTTCTATGATAATTTTAAATAATTCCGGATAATTTCTCTGTTGAATAGAATTAAAATACAGTAAAAGAAATAAAGTTTGTACATATTTATTTTTGGCTACTGAATTGGACTTATCATATCTGATTAGCACAACCCACTCTTTATACTTATCCATATTGATGGATTCTCATAGACATGCCTAAACTAGGGTCCTGGGGCCCACCTGAATCTTTTTGAACAGGATATTTCGTCGTTCTCTTATTTTATAATAAGGCAAAATGTTAGCTCACGCCATCTCATAAAGTAGTCATCAAAGTAGAATAGATAAAAATCAGATATGAGCGGATACAAGGAAATGAAGAAATATATTGGGGGAAGAATAAGAGTTTTTCTACGACTTTATATTGCAACAGGGATAGGCAAAGAACATAGAACTTCATTCTTCTGTTCTAGTATATCATTCTTTCCTTGTCCACTTTCATGCATCTACTTAAGCCATTCTCCAATATTTAGTTTTTCTGATTGTGCCAAGCCTTTTGCAGATGCTCTCTGTTCCTCTTATCTTTAACACTTGCCTCGTATATTTTCTCTATCATCATCTCTTTGCTCATGCCACTTCAGCAATCTTTTTTTATTATATAGGTACCTAAAGAAGTAAATAGTCTCACTACTTTGCGTAGGTTAAGTGCAAAATATGTAAAAAGTAAGTTTAATGTATGATCATGTTATGTTGTTTGATGTTTTTTTTTTAATTTAATGGCATTAAATTCACTCCTAATTTGTTCATTCTTCACTCTATCGTACACAGATTTTTCACACGTGCGCCTAGGCGACCGCATTTCTACGCGTTCGACCTACTATCAAAATTCACCAGTTTTTTTGTCATTTTTATGGGAACCGTTGTGGAAGAACGTAGTTTAAAATCCGGTACTGTTCAGGTCTTTACTCCTACTCCGAGGTATTAACCTAATTGGGGTTTCATGTTACGCCAGCCATCTCCTAACGAGAGACCGCTGAACTAGTTCATCAAACCGCAGGTTCCCAGTTTGAAGGCGCTGTCCGACCAAGTCTACATTGTTTCAGTAATAAAGGATTATATTTCATTATAGTGCTAAATAGGTAAACTACTTTTGAAATTCGTCGTGCCAAGTGATCGTAGATAATAATAATTGGATGATTTAATAATAATAATAATATTTGGATAATTTATATAGCGCCGTTTTCGCGAATACTTACCTCATGGGCGCTTTACACAGAAAAATTATCTTACAAAACAACTTACTGCTAAAAAAGAAAAAAAATTATTTACTATTACTTACCAGGTGGCATGCAAGAAATGGAATTAAAATTTAATACTATAGTAGTTGGGAGTGCTTGAAAGAATTAGGTGTGCACAATAGGAGTGGAAAACATTAGCTAGTGTTGTTGTGGTCAGATTCTATAGGTTTTTATAGGATTGTCTAAATAAATGCGACTTAAGTTGTTTTTTGAACTGTGGTTAGCTGTCTGTTTGTCTCAGTTTATTGGGTAGTTTGTTTCATAACTTTGGTCCAGCCACCGCGAAAGCACGATCACCGAAATTAGTTTTGTAGACGCGATTTATATAGCGCCGTGTTCGTGAGGTCACTTCACACAAAAAAATATAGTACAAAACAACTTACTGGCAAAAAAACTTATTTACTGTTACTTATATACTAAGTGACATGGAAATAATGGTTAAATAATATTTAAAACTATACTTTAAAATGGCAGTAAGAATAATTTAATTGTTATTAAGTCATAATTGTTTAAAATAAACATAAATTATACTTGTCACACTTGGTAGTAGCTAAGTTGACCTGACCAATAGAATTCCAAGAAAGATTTCTTTCGCTTTGGCGCTTTGCCTGATGATTTTAGTATTTAATGGCTTCCTGACCCATCACAGATTTTTGACTTTGAACCTTAACGTCCTTGATAATAATAATATAATAATAGTTGGATCATTTGTATAGCGCCGTTTTCGTGAAAACTCACCTCAAGGGCGCTTCACACAAAACAACTGACTAAAAACACTTATTTACTATTACATACTTATTCAATAGATGACATGCAAAAAAATTAATTAACATTTAAAACTATAATAGTGCTAGAAAGAATCAGGTATTTTCGTGGGGTGCGTACTAGGAGTGGAGAATACTAGGTGGTGTTGTAACGGTCTGATCCTATAGGTTGATGTCGATTTTAGATTGAAAAATCATAACAAAGACCGCAATATGCATAACGTAAATAGCAAAAGCAGTATTGTCCATTATTTGGTAGCAAAACACAAAACCAAATAATAGAACTCCGACATATAACACGAGAGGCATTAAAATGGAAATTAGAAATGTACCAACGTTTAACAAAACTTTTGGTAAATTAAATCATATTTATTTTGCAATTAAACTCCACAACATCCTTCCTCCAACCATGAAAAATATTGAAAAAATTGGCGAGTATGGCTAAATGAAATTGATACAGACAAATTAAAAAGTATACTAAAAACGGCATAGGATATTTAACTGTAAATGGTTGCGGATATTTTATACGAACCGTTTGTTTTTCCGAGAAACGATTCTCGACGTTTCGTTGAATGCTTATTCAACGTCATCAGGAGGACGACCTTTACCCGCTGAGGTAGAGGGCAGACTGATTACTGCTTTCGAGGGCGCAAATTATAAGCACTTTGTTGTGGAGTGTTCACTTTTTCTACAATAGAGGTCGCCAGTGTGCAATATGTACTAGTTACGTCGGCGGACTTTACATTACTCACCGGCGACCTCTATCGTAGACGAAGTGAACACTCCACAACAAGGAGCATATAATTTACGCCCTCAAAAGCCGTAATAAGTTTGCCCTCTACCTCCGCGGGTAAAGGTCGTCCTCCCGATGACGTTGAATAAGCATTCAACGAAACGTCGAGAATCGTTTCTCGGAAAAACATACGGTTCGTATAAAATATCCGTAACCATTTACAGTTAAATATGTCTAACAACCTTAACTCTTTAATAATGGCATAGGAATTTAAAAAATAGGAAAAAACTAGCCCGCCTCAGCACAGGGACCCCTAGTGAAAAGGACTGATAACAAAAACACCAACAACTATTTATTGTACTTATTATATTATCTATGTATGCTTGTATCTAAATGGAAGCTAAAAAAAAACCTCTCAAATAAACCTCAGTGGAATATTGCCATCTTTGTTTTTATACCCCTCAATTAATCAGTGTGCTTCTTGACCTTGCAGCAATACTGGTCAACGTGGTCAGCGTCAGCAGGCGCGGGGAACGAGACCAGGGTCGGCCTGTACGGAAGGCCTGATATTCCGGAGTCCATCTCCAGTTACGACATCCTGAACACGGCGTCACAGGGGGGCATCAGCGCCCCGCCCAGGAACTGTTCCGGACCTGGATGCTGCATACCGAAATGCTTTGCAGAGAAAGGAGCGAGAGTAAGTGTCCTTCGATTATTGCGCGTCTACACATGGTTACCCAAATACAAGACACATCATTCACAACACTGCAGTTATTTGATCATGTAACCCGACTTAAAAAATTAACGAAAACGAACACACAATTAGACAGAATATTCAGATTATTAAAAACGTATTGTCCCGTTCCGCTGGTGACACACGTCCGCCACGCTTCACAGATGAATGAGAACAGTAGAGTAGGAATGGGTAAAAATATCTTTATTTATCGTCGATATATTTTTTGGCGATATATCTTTTGGGCGACTTTTTTAGTTTTGGTCATTTTTTTGGCGACCTTTTTTTAAGTATCTTTTTCACTTTATTTCGGCGACCTTTTTTTGGGTATCTTTTTTCACTTTTTTTCTGGCGACCTTGTTTTTGGTATCTTTTTCACTTTTGTTTGGTCATCGATATATATTTTTTTTGGTGACCTTTTTTTGGGTATCTTTTTCACTTTTTTCTGGCGACCTTTTTTTGGTCATCGAAATTTTTTTCGAATAATCGATATATTTTTTCCGGTGGTCGCCAAAAGCTTATTCCCCTTACATTTTTGAAAAAATAATATCGATAAATATCGATATTTTTCTTCATTTACCCATCCCTACAGTAGGGTATTATAATAAAAATATATCATTTTCAACTGACTTACTTCTATCTTCTCTGCCTTTCGGAAACGACTTGATTTTATCACAATTTTATAATATGCTTAATTCGCATTTCTGTCACGAAATGTATTTCTCATGTTTCGTGGAATATACTACTCCAAGTACTACCGAGTTCAAAAAATATCGAACCTTTGGTCGGCAGAAACATATTTACTCATACATCTTACAAATACTATACTTACTCTAATCTCCTTCAAAGTAGTCTCTTTTGTAATGCAAACACTTCTCAAAGCGGTCCCGCCGTTTTTGGAAACACTTCTGAAACGCATCTTTTGAAATGGTGTTCAGCTGGTTTCGCATAACGCCTTCTCTTGATTCAAATCGGGTCCCTTTCAGCGCAATTTTCAACATGGGGAATAGCCAAAAATCATGCAAAGCCATGTCGGGAGCCCGACGAATCACTCCACAATTTGAAATAAGTGTCACGTTAGAAGCATTGATTTATTCTGCATCTTTCATGTGCATATATTTGTAACGCAGGGGAAAAGAAGTTCAACATTGATATGTCCAATTGGAAACCTCACGATCTACGTACGTGTTAGCATACCGCCTGACTCAATAGCGAAACTTGTGGCCACATGCGTGGTTATCCCACGGGCACAAAAGGCTATTGGCAACTCTAGCACTATGGTTCGTTGTTCTGCGGTTTCTTGCAATTCGACGAAGACCATTTTCATTAATTGCTTGAGTGTATTTCTGCTACAGCTTAAGAGTGAGGAAATTTAGCTTTTAAAACACTTAACTACATTACAGTCACCACACAACGTATAAAATCTTTTACAGAACACGACATTGTAAAAATGATTTCTATTAATAAAAAAAGAACGATTGTGTAGAACTGTGAATTATAAAAATGTTTCAGGGCCAATGGTCCCTTCATAAGGAAACAATGTACAATTAAAATTAATATTTCAAGTATATACATTAACAAATAAAAAAAATATGGGAGTTAAATAATAAATTATGAACTAATGTCAAAAATAAATTTAAAAGGTAACTATTTGCAAAAAGGATTTGGTTATTTATGATATTTAATTCATTACTAAAAAATTTTCTGATTTCTAATTAATCTAACTGTAATCCTATTTTATTTGTAAGCCCTTATTAATATCAAAAGAACGGTTTGTTTTCAAAAGACGACAGGAAAATTCAGAATATTTATTGCTATTTTAACGCCTTAAGTGCTCCCTAATTTCATATCAAGTTTTACGTAAATAAAATTGATTGCAATCATGACAAATTAATTTATAAACCCCAGATTATTTAATTTATTATTGGTTTAGAAAGCTGGTTGTATCTAATTTGGATGTTCTTAAATATTGAATTTGAAATATAATTTTTTATGTGAAAAAGCGTTAAAAGTACATTAAATATTATAAATAACCAGGTCCTTTTAAAATTTGTTTTCATATTACCTAGTACTTAATTATTTATTTATTCAACTTCCGTGTATTTTTATTTTTTGTTTTGTTAATGTTTATGCTTTGATTTTTAATGTTCAGTATACCAACGTTGTATCTTGATGAAAGGAACTTTGGCCCCGAAACAAATTTGTGGTGTAAACAAAGTATTATATATTCTTGTTAATTATACAAAATATGATTTTTTTCCGATGATTTAACAACTTTATGTGTTCTTTTTATTAATATGAATAATGTTCCCGCAAGGTTATTTTTGCTGTTTTTGAAGAAGAAAACATTATTTACTCGTAGTAGTCTTGTTCTTCTTGTGTCGTCTTCTCTAGGAGATCGGGACCAAGTTGTAGTATTCTGATTTATTATGTAAGATCCTTTTGAGCCACTTTCTGGGGTTACGCAGACAAGATAGACCTACTTCTATCTTCCCTTGCATAATATTTCTCATCTCACCATGCAGTTTTCCTTTGTTTGATAGTCATTATCAGTTATCTTGATTTATTCATGCACTTCCGTGTAACCAATGAAGAGTTACCTTTCATTTATATTATTTTGTCAATATATATTGAATATTCGCAATTAAGATTCAAAACATAGTATACGGAATAAAGATTTCGTGTCGTACTTGAAATATAAATAATTTTAACTGCAGGGCTTTCCCGGATCTCCCGGTATGATGGGACCAAAAGGGGACAGGGGCTACCCTGGCATGGAGGGCCTGATGGGGCCGAAGGGGATCAAGGGAGACGGAGGCAGGCAAGGACCGCAAGGGCCCCGCGGAGAGAGGGGCAAGATGGGCGTCCCGGGATTCCCCGGTATCAACGGAGTTCCCGGAACCCAGGGGCCGTCTGGAGCACCAGGAATTCCTGGAAGAGATGGATGCAACGGGACTGATGTAAGTTTGATTGTTGGTGTACTAAAATATACATATCGTCATACATATTCGTAGAACAACGACGCATGTGATTTTTCTCAAGTTTGCAGGAGAGCAGTGTGAAGTTTTATTTACATAAAGACACTTTATGTCATGTAGCTCGATAAATACAAAAGATTTTCCTTTGAAACTTGGGTTAGTTATTTAAAGTGGATACCTTTAAAACCTCAAATATATAGTCAGCGCAGTACAATGACGGTTTTACACATGCTGCATTGTTCTACGATCGCAAATCAGTTGAAAAAACCGTCGTTATACCAACTTCGTATAACGACGGTTAAATTAATGAGAAAATATACACTTTTTATAAACCATTAGATGGCTTCTTTTTTCACTTTTTAATGATCCAAAAAAGTCAATATGGAATTTTTTGAACATCCGTCATTGTTCTACGATCATGACGATGTGTCAATAGCGATTTTTCTTTTTAAATATACTGAAATGTACATATAAGCTGCTATGCCGTTGAGTTAATTTTTTAACATTGTACTTATAATATACGCTTAAGATTATTTTACGGTTTATTCTATATGTAGAGATAGATAAATCAATTACCAATTTTTAGACTATGACATATATAGAAATTTTCATTTTTGATTTAATAATGCAGAGACATTAAAAAATACATAAACTATCTAGTCAAAAAATATCACAACTGTAAACGAACTGTATAACAGTTCTGTTGATATAACAGACTGTACAACGAACTGAAAATAGTATTTTTAGTTAATTTATTCTCGAATTTTATTAAATATTTAATTGCAATGTATTTATATAATATGTAGGTATTAGCAACATAAGACATAAAGTCTCTCAGGCAAAAATATTTGATCACAGGTCACACTCAAAATGAATGTAGAAGTCGTTAATTAAGCTAACTCGAAGAGAAAATTCTTGAAAATATAACGTTTTTTTTAGTTATTGCATGCCCTCTTTAAGTAATTTGATTAAGATAGAAGTTTATGTAGGTAAAATAAAATGTACAAATCTCCACATTGCTTGATGAAAATATTTGTTTGTCTAGTCTTGGAGTTTGACATCTCAAAAAATCTATTAAAAATGCAATTTTCTTCTCATATTTTACATATTACATTAAAAATAAAAATTATGGTATACAATAAAAAAATATGCTTGTTTACTACATACATTATTTGATTTATTTCTGAAGAAGGAAGCATTGAATTTCATTATCTCAGAATGCCACTTTTTACTTATCAGTCTGAAACTAAGGGTGCAAAATGTTCTATCGATAGAGATAACCGTTTATTCTGAATAAATATGCCCAATTAACATCGATAGGTTTTTATGTTATTTTGTCGAATATTAAATTGGGTCTAGTGAAATTTCATTTTTCAAAATTTAAAATTTATAAATGAATAAAACACAGCGTTGTTTACTTCACGCAATGACACTTTAATTAAACAAATTAATTTAAACGTTTTCGATGCTTACTGCATCATCTTCAGTAATATACTAACGTAAGACTAGAAGACATTTTATCTAGTACATGGGGCGGGAGTTGTCGGGAGCGGGGGAGGGGCAGGCGGTAAGTGAAAGTGGTTGCTGGGAGGGGCTAGTATGGCTAGAAGGGGGGATGTAATAAGTGGTTTTTGTATGTTTAGGGCCTTATCATTATTTAGATAAATTTCTATATGTGAAATGAAACGATAATTTGTTTCGCCAGGGAGCAGATGGGTTGGACGGAGCGCCGGGTCTCCAGGGCCCGCGCGGCTGGCCTGGCGTGGTGGGGGACAAGGGGGAGAAGGGAGAGCCCGCGTACACCGGGGTGCACCCCAAGGGGCAGAAGGGGGAGCCGGGGGCGGACGGGTCCCAGGGACAGCCCGGCCCCCCGGGCCTGGAGGGGCAGCCCGGGCAGCAAGGGCCCAAGGGAAACACCGGGCCTGTGGTGAGTATTTACATTATTTATTTATTTATTTAGAGTATTCACAAGTTCACAGTACAATAAATCAAAGAAACAATCTTGAAATATCCTACTGGAGCTCAATTTTGAACCACTCAATATATCAGATCAATAGACATATGTAATTTCAGATCTTAAACGCTAATCTAACCAATTATGTAGGCAATAAAACAAGAGAAAAGTGAAATAAGCAAAGTATGAAAGCAATTTTTAAATTAGTTTTTAAAACAACACTCTCCCAAACATCGCATTCTTAATAATACTTGAATTCGCATTGAAAATATCAATACTTGTGCAAAATAATTCAGTATTAATAAAAGTAAAAATAACAAATCCATTTTTTTTGTAAGTATCGTAAAAACAATTTTTACAAAGTTTCAGTCAGTTTCCGTATAAATAAAAAGTCTGAAAAATCAGTGAATCAATATTTTTTATTGAAAACATATTTTACTATAAAGTTACAACTAAAGTACAACTTTAAACGATAATTTAAAAATTAAAATGCAACAAATAGAAAGATTCACAAGAAAATCTATTTAAAAAATATTTGATTACCACATTTTTCTGTGCGAGTATATCTTTCCGTTTTATTCATCGATTACATATTGACTGCAATTACCAGAAATATTAATTTTCACCCAAAACCTCGTTTGTTTCAGGGACCAATGGGATCAAAAGGAGACAAGGGTTTGAAGGGATCGTCTGGCCAGTCGTACATCGGCCCCAAGGGAGACCGGGGAGACAAGGGTGACAGAGGCCCCCGGGGTCCTGCGGTCACAGATTATATTGACTCCCCCGATAAGGGAATAGTGAAGGGCGTGCCAGGAGACAGAGGCGAAAAGGGAGACCGGGGAGAGGACGGGATTTACGGGGAGAAGGGAGACCGAGGGCATCAGGGAGACACCGGCGTCGCGGGAGCCAAGGGGATGACAGGAGAAAAGGGTCTGCCTGGCATTGCTGGAAACAGAGTAAGTTTTTTCATTTCATTCATAATGCTATAATTCGAACGAATTTTATTGTCTGTAAATTATGGATGAAGCTAGAAACTATTGAACATAAAAATGATTGTCCAGCTTTGGATGTAACGTTTCTTTTTTAAAACTGATACATTACATGTAAGTGGAGTGCCAGTTTCCTTTGAATTGAATGAGAGTAGCGAGGATACGGGAAAACCTTGTTTAGCGCGAATTCTATATAGTGGAGAGAGCCCTTTGACAAAACTTCAGATCGCTGCTGCAGCGACAGCCGAACATTGAAAGAATAGGCTCGAAATCACTTCGGACATTACAATCTAATGAAATTAAAAGAAGACTGATAATTATCGATTTTCAGGGAAGAGACGGCTACCCAGGAGCACCAGGTCCTATGGGCCAGAAAGGAGACCGAGGGATGGACGGACTGTCAGGACTGCCGGGAAGACCAGGCTCCAAGGGAGAGCCAGGCCGAGATGGCCTCCCGGGCAACACGGGTCTGAGGGGCCCGGCCGGTCTGCCGGGTGGAGGCAAGGGCTTCGCTGGACCCCCCGGGCCCGTCGGCCCTCGCGGCTACCCTGGTCCAGCTGGACCTAAAGGAGAGGACGGATACCCAGGTAAACTTGCTTTTTAGAAGACATGTCGATTTGATTAATTTTTGAAGCTGACAATGAAAATGAGTAATGAATACTCGATGAGTATTTACCACAACCATAAAATAGATAATATTTTATGAAAAAAAGATCGTTTTACGATTTTATATGCATTCGCAGTATACACTGACTATGTTTTATGCATTTTATAATTAAATTTGTTGCAGTGGTGGATTTTAAAAATAATTAGTCTAAATTTGCGCTAATAAAGGTATCAATTAACGTATCACAGAGTGCGGAATTTTTGGATCCCTTTTGAACGTGGGCGCGAATGCACCGTACTTGCTGTGCTGGCGTAGTTACACCACTGGTGTCTCGTTTTACCACACCAAAAGACTAGAATATCACAGGGAAAAACTTCAAAATGAAATAAATGCACCATTTTTTCCACTTCCAACCAACCGAGAATCTTACAGAAGAAGCTAATGAACAGTATGCGACCAACGGTATTGCATAATATGAGTATAATACAATAATAATACAACATCACGTAACCAGATCACAATTAAAAGTTTGACGTTGCCGAAAGAAGATACCATTTTCTCGGGAATTTAAAATATCTTTATTAAAAAAAAGAAAATTTAACTAAAAAAATATTCATAAGGTTCATCCACCACTTTTAATATTAAAATCTATGGCGAATGAACAGTATTGTAATAAAATTAAATAGCGTATATGACTCGCCGTAATTTTTCTTTTAGTAGATATAACTGAAATTCTCATATAGTACAGTAACCTAATGTTTCCCATTCCAAGTCCCAAGGAGATTTATCAGAACCGATGTTAATTTGTGAAAACTATTGAGGGGTTACACCACCCTTAGAGCATTAAATTTACGTAGAAATTGGGTAATTTTTTCCAGGAGGGTGAGTAATTATTTTTATTAATGACAATTATTGAGGTACATGTTAAACTATTATTTTATTCTAAAATTTTTGAAAAAAAAAATGGCTGCGTCTTGTCCGTTCCGGTGGAGCTCCTCTGTCGTGACTAAGTTCAAACATTCCTCAGAGCATGTTTGTCCGAGACATAAATGAAGGTGATGTACTTATTTAGAAATGAAATATCTATAATGAAGCATATACGATTTGTTAAAATTATAGTACAAAACAATTCCAATAAAATCAATATATTTCCCTACCCGCCAAGTTTTCTCCACAACCAGCCGCAACCACCCACCGGTGGTTATGGTGGTGGATAGCCCTTGGTGTCACATAGAAAATATGCGAGTTTGGTGGGGGTGGCTGAGCGTGGGTGACGAAAATGTGCTTTCTAGCACATTGCTTGTTATGGGAAGGCCGCAAATGCTTCAGATTGTTTCAAAATAGGCACGCCGACTGTGTCGGTGAGTCTAGAAGGTTCCGGAAAAACCTGCTCTAGAAATTTCCGGAAGGAGAAGGTTCTAGAAAATTCCCGAAAGTTCTATGAGTTTCTAAGCTGAGCAGCGGAATGTGTCGGTGTGTCTAGAAGGTTTCTGTACATTCGATAAATTTCTTGAAAGTTCTGGAAGGAGAATGTTCTAGAAGGTTTGCGAAGGTTCTATGACGATCCAAGCAGTGTACTAAAAATCAGTGTACAGCTAGTTGTAGTATAAAACCAATTTCAACCGGAATTTCAGGCTTCCGGGTTGGTGTGACCCCTTAATGGCAACTGTCTAAAATGTCCCCTTCTGTGTTCAGGCGAGACCGGTCCCCGCGGGCCTGTGGGGCCCATCGGCGGGCAGGGCGTGCCCGGCACCCCGGGGCCGGAGGGCCTCCCGGGAGACAAGGGCACCAAGGGGGAGCCGGGGTCCCCCGGCTTCCCGGGCGTCACCGGACCGAGGGGGTACACGGGGCCGTCGGGCTCTCCGGGACCCAGAGGAGCCCCAGGCGAGAAGGGATTATCCATCCCGGTATGGTGCTATTTTATTTATACATTATATTCATCTAATAAATTAGAATTGATAAATGATATACAGGGTTGTTTGGAAATCATTAAAAACCTCGCAGGACTATATTCCTGCCTTGATCGTGAGTCGAAAATGTTCAAGCTATCATGACATAATATCAATAATTAAGGAGATATGCGACATCAAAGTTTGCATTTTTTTTTCAATATTTCTGATTTATTTTTTGTAAAACGTTGGACTATCATCTCAGTAACTTATATCGATTACGAAAAATTCTTTTGTTTCAATACAAGTTAAATAAAATGACTAAAACCCTGAAAAAATTCCAATTGGAATGTTTTCCAGTTGGAATTTGAAGGTTTTCATTTTTTTATTTGACTTGTATTAAAGGGAATGAATTTTTCATATTCGATATACGTTACTGTAATGATAGTCCAACGTTTCACAAAAAAAAGTCAGAAATATTGAAAAAAAAATGCAAACTTTGATGTCGCATATCTCCGTAACTATTGATATTGGGTCATGATAGCTTGAACATTTTCGACTCACAATCAAGGCAGGAATATAGTCCTGCGAGGTTATTAATGTTTTACAAATAACCCTGTATAGTTCAATTTATTTTAAATTTCATTAAAAATAAACATGGAGTTCTACAAACTAACTACAAAAACCACAAATAAATTGTTACAATAGGTACTTTTTGATGTTATTTGTGGGGTATAAAAGCAAAGCATGGATATCCAAAAAAATAAAAATAAATTTTGAATGCAGTCACCGAGGATTACTAATTTAAAATGTAATGAATTCTAGATTTCATGTATCTATCCCTTTTAAAATCACGTTTCCTATTATTTCTGCATTATTATTTTTTTTTGATATTTCTGCTTTTATACCCCAAATATGTGTAGTTATTTTAAAGATTTTCAATATTTTAACAAACCTAATATTTACATGTTTTTAAGACAAAGTTTTCAAAATGAATAATTAAATTATACACGACGGTTGCTTCAATTTACATATATGATGACAATAATACATAATATAAATTTGTTTACAATTGGGGGATACAAAAACAAAATCGCCATTATACAATTGAGAAATTAAGATAAACATATTCGTAACTAATTTAATAGCCAGAGCAAATATTTTATAATTGACAGGCATTTGATAAAATGATTTTAAAATACACAAACACGTTTTAAGGAGCACGTATCTATTGTAAGACTGTCGGTATTGTCAGATAATCATTATCAAACACTTCACTCTCTGGTTTCGTCAGTTGGATTGCTGGCGTTTTTGTTTCTGAACTCCTTGATTACCTTATATTCATTCATTATCTTGTTCAAGATCTCCTTCAAAATAGTCCCCTTCTAAAGAAATGCACTAGGTCCACATTTTTCGGGATTTCCCTATCAGTATAATTTTTGGAAGCCAAGTACGATTATGCTCGGTTATTAGGATATTGTTTCGGGATTGGAATTTATATATATGGCACAAAGTACCATTGACGTATTTTGATAACTAAGATTTTTGAAATGTAATGATTAGAATATAAATTTATCTAAATGGAAAAAAAATTGATATCAAAAGTAGCCTTGACATATATTTTTACTTCCTTTCTTTTAACTCGTGGCGTCTGCTTGCTTGTTTTCTTGACGATTGATTTTTAACCCTTTTCCCGTGATCCAATCGAGCTGAAACTTTGCAAGCAGACTCGTGGCGACGATCAAAAAGATCTATCAAATTTTCGTTAAAAAATATCAATAATTATAGTATAATTTTGGATTTTTAGAAATTTTAATGGTTTTTTCAAATTGGAATCATTACAAAAGTTTGATTAATACCAACGGCGCCGGCGTCCCGATAACGTCACGGAATATTTAAAATTTGAATTACTCCGTCGGTAGGTATAATAGGTACTTCACTACGATTTTCGAAAATTTATGACAATTGGTTCGGTTTTTTGGGAAGAAATCAAATAATTAAGAGATATTTTTAGAGATTTTCGACATAGATATTTGTCTAGACATGTTTCATTTTCAGTCAATCAATTATTACATAATGGTAAACTTAATTTACTAAGAAAGGGAGTAAAACAAAAACTTGGTTTTTATGGGTTATTTTTTTATTTATTGATTTTTAATATTGTACACAGTATGTAACATAACACTTCAAATATTACACATTACAAACGATCGTGGACGTTAACACGCGCGATTTGACTGTTTAGGGCAACAGAGGAATGGACGGATCAACAGGCAGAGACGGCGACAAGGGCCAGAAGGGAGAGCGGGGCTACGTGGGGGTGAGGGGTCTCCCGGGAGACTCGTCCCTCGGGATACCCGGCTCGCCGGGGCTGCAGGGCCCGCAGGGGGAGAAGGGGCAGTCGGGGCGGCCGGGCATCCCGGGCATCCCCGGGAACCCCGGGCCCAAGGGGGACATCGGCGGCCGCTGCGCCGACTGCCGCCCGGGCAGGGCCGGGAGCAAGGGGGACCGCGGCCTCGACGGCCAGCCGGGGAGCGAC
The DNA here is from genome assembly GCA_016648135.1 of Agrypnia vestita. NCBI lineage: Eukaryota > Metazoa > Arthropoda > Insecta > Trichoptera > Phryganeidae > Agrypnia > Agrypnia vestita. The sequence goes on along the minus strand of JADDOH010006625.1, from coordinate 132,679 downwards.
GGGCCCAGGGGGCCGCCGGGAGAGCAGGGCCCCCCGGGAGAGAGGGGCCGCGACGCGCTAGACGGACTTCAGGGAGCGCAAGGACCTCCGGTAAACATGAATTTAAACTCTCTAGTCTGTACCGTTTCAGATTTGAAGATTTTTGTTGATGATTTTTATTTTAACCTTTTTAAATCAATGCTCAAGTCATAACACAAGGGATTTGAAAATATAATATTATTTTCGGTTTAGTTTATATGATTTTCCAAAACCTTTCACTTATTATACGTTATTAATATGTATTTCTTTGAAACACAGCTTATATTATAATTTTTATTTATTTTATTTTATCATTTGTTTTTATTTTTACACCTCAGACCCACAAAACATCACATTGACATTTGTCTGTAGGTGCATCAATATGTAAATATATATATATAAATTATAGTTGCCAGAATACATACATATGAATTAAATAATAATCTTATAAACTCAAATACAAAATCAACAATACAAAAAATTAACAAAATCAAAATAAGTCTCTTTAATTTAGTAATATTTTCATTAATTCTGTCTTTTGCCCTTTTATATTAATGTCCTTTTTGACATATCATGGTATTTTATTAAATATTTTTGGTATGACATATTTTAGTGTTCTAGGTCCATACTTATTTATGACCTTCGGTATTCGTAGTCCTTTTTTAACCGTAAATCTGGTACTATGTTTATGTATCAATCTATGCTTATATGTCCCATCTTCATCGTGTAAATGTTTAATATTTTTTCTTAAAACTTCCGAGTTGTGGAACTGTTTGATAAAATGCTTGTATTAATGTAGGGTGAACGAGGTGAAATGGGTCCACCAGGTGCAGAAGGCCCTCCAGGCCAATCCGCGAGGATTCCAGAAAACCTTATAAAAATGGATAAGGGTCAGAAGGGAGCAACCGGTTTGCAGGGAAGACCTGGGTCAGTCGGGCCTAGAGGCTACAATGGATCGAAGGGAGACACTGGTCCAGTTGGACAGCCTGGACAAAAGGGTGACACCGGACTCAGAGGATATCAAGGTGCAGATGGAATTCCTGGGACTGATGGAATACCCGGAATGCCTGGAGAGAATGGCCTGGCCATTAAAGGAGAAAGAGGTTATCCAGGAGAAACGGGGGCTAAAGGAGAGAAAGGAAAGTCAGGATACAATGGACTGAAGGGTGAACCAGGGCAGTGTGCCCCGCAGAACATCACTGAAGGTATGAAAGGTGATAAAGGATACCAAGGTGAAAAGGGCAACACCGGCGTTGAGGGACCTACAGGCTATCCTGGAGAAAAGGGATTACAAGGACTGCGAGGAGAAACAGGACTAACTGGTGTTCCAGGAAATCCAGGACCTGTTGGTCCGCGTGGATTGCCAGGTCCGAGGGGTGATAAAGGAGTCCCTGGCCAGATGGGTTTCCCTGGCGAAGCAGGTAGAGATGGTCCGAGAGGTTTACCAGGTATTTCATCAGCAAAAGGTGCAAAGGGAGAACCTGGATTACCCGCCGTTGGACCTCAAGGTCCTGAGGGACCTGAAGGGATAAAGGGAGAGAAAGGTTTACGAGGCCTTCCAGGCAAGACAGGATCAGATGGTTTGCCAGGTTCGAAAGGATTCCAGGGTGAGAAGGGCGAACAAGGAGTGGCTGGGTTAGTCGGATTGATGGGACCAGTAGGACCGAAAGGAGATGCTGGACCCATTGGTCCTCCAGGAATCCCAGGTGTAATGGGCAGAGCTGGAATAGATGGTATGAAGGGTATTCAGGGATATCCAGGGGAGCCTGGAAGACAAGGATTAGTCGGACTTCCTGGATTCAAAGGAGAACAAGGAAACGTTGGAGCTGACGGAGCTAAAGGTTTTCCAGGATCACGTGGTAGGACCGGAACACCAGGATTATCTGGATTAAATGGAACCCCCGGCGATAAAGGCGATAAAGGAGCGGATGGTTTGCCAGGCCCATACGGATTGCCTGGACTTGAAGGCATGGTAGGAGAACAAGGACTTGAAGGATTGAAAGGAGATCGTGGACCTGCAGGCATTGCGGGTCCTCCTGGACCTTTTGGTTTATCCGGTGCTAGAGGAGACGTAGGTTTACCCGGTAATCCTGGTAGAAAAGGTGAACCAGGCCCAGTCTCTGAAAAGGGTCAAAAGGGTGAAGCAGGACTTTCTGGATTAAGAGGAGTAGACGGACTTCCAGGTTTGACTGGCCCACAAGGTTTTAAGGGAGATGCAGGTTTGCCAGGTATTGGGGCTCAAGGACCTCGAGGTCTGAAGGGAGATAAAGGGCGAGATGGTTTGAATGGATTAGATGGTTTGCCTGGAGAAAAAGGTGACAGAGGCTTCCCAGGTGTTAATGGAAGTAAAGGAGATATTGGATTCAGTGGTGAAGTCGGCATGCCTGGGTTACCTGGTATGGATGGTCTACCGGGAAGAGATGGGGAAATCGGTTTAACTGGAGCTCCAGGCATAAGGGGGGAAAAAGGCGATAAAGGTTTGAAAGGTCAGGATGGCTATGACGGATTAAAGGGAGAAAGAGGTCTAGAAGGCCTACCAGGACCCCAGGGTCCAATGGGTCCAAGAGGATTTACAGGAGACCGTGGTCCGTCTGGACCCACTGTGAATATCAAAGGAGATAAGGGAAATATGGGATCTCCCGGTTATGATGGAATAAAAGGAGACAAGGGACTTCCTGGATTTGCTGGACTACGTGGCTTGGAGGGAGAAAAGGGAGAGAGAGGTTTTGTGGGTGCCACAGGATTGCAAGGATTTACGGGATTACAAGGACAAAAAGGTAAAGCTCTTCTGGATAAAATGGTCAATAAAATAGTTGTAACTTCATTGATACTATAATATATTAAATGTACTAAATGAGGCGTACAGATGCAAAACCGCCACTGTCCGTATGGAGCCCACATTGATGGTGGCGGTTTTGCATCTGTATACCACAAATAATAAAGGGCAGTCCAAAAAGTTCTCGGGTTAACAATGAAGGATATTTTTTTGGCTAGGACTACATTTTATTTTTAATATAATCTCCTGAAACCACAATATATATTGTCAAATGCATGATATCAAATATATATTGTCAAATCAAATGAGTTGTACATAACTTTTAAAAACAATCTAGCTTAACAACAAACTAAAAAATAATATTGAATTTCAGGTGATACTGGCCCTGTTGGTCCTGAAGGTAGAGAGGGACTCACAGTCAAGGGTGAGAAAGGATTACCCGGCATATTAGGAAAGAATGGGCGGGATGGCTTACCAGGAGCACCGGGACCTAAAGGAGACGCGGGTCTCGTCGGACTACCTGGATTACAAGGCAGTCCTGGAGCTCCAGGCTCCCCGGGTCTAATTGGGCAGAAAGGTGACGAGGGTAGGGAAGGCCTCGCTGGTCCACCAGGATTTGACGGGCAAGCAGGAAGACCTGGAGAACCTGGAGTGCGGGGTGTGCCGGGTAGTAAAGGAGATAGAGGTCCGCCTGGTTTGTTCGGTGTTCAAGGACAAAAGGGTGAAACGGGACCACGTGGATTTGACGGTCCTCCAGGATTAGACGGCGAAAAAGGTGATTTAGGTTTTCCAGGAGCGCCAGGTCTCGACGGTATGCGTGGGTTACAAGGTGAAAAGGGCAACCAAGGTTTGGTCGGACTCAGAGGTCTTCAAGGAGTTCAAGGAGAGAAGGGAGATAAGGGAATGGCAGCATTCCAACCACCACCTGGTCCTAAAGGGGAGAGGGGCTTGCCAGGTGTTGCAGGAATTCCAGGAAATCCTGGACCCCAAGGTCCTCGTGGTATGCCAGGAAAGGATGGTTATCCTGGTGAGAAAGGTAATGCCGGCTTAGATGGCCTCCCTGGCCCGGTCGGTCCGCAGGGAGAACGAGGATTTACCGGCCCGCCTGGATTGCAAGGATTAGAAGGATTAGCGGGAGAAATCGGAGAAAGAGGCTATCCCGGAGCACCTTGTGTGACCACCCCGGATTATCTTACTGGAATATTGCTCGTTAAGCACAGTCAGACAGAAGAAGTCCCGCAGTGTCAAGCTGGACACATCAAGATGTGGGAGGGTTACTCGCTCCTTTACACTGAAGGTGATGAGAAGGCCCACAACCAAGACCTCGGTTTTGCTGGTTCATGCATCAGAAAGTTCAGCACTATGCCATTTTTGTTCTGCGATTTGAATAACGTTTGCAACTATGCAAGCAGAAACGACAGATCATACTGGCTGTCCACAAGTGCGGCTATACCAATGATGCCTGTGGAAGAACAAGGCATCAAACAGTACATCTCAAGATGCGTTGTCTGTGAGGTACCCGCTAACGTCATTGCTGTGCATAGTCAGTCGCAAGAGGTCCCAGATTGTCCTCGCGGATGGAACAGTTTATGGATTGGCTACAGTTTTGTTATGGTGAGTATAAGATGCACATTTATCATTCGTAATATCTTAAGGGAGTTGTTAATAATTGGGAGACTATTTCATTTGTCTATGTTGCATTTATCAATGTGTATGAATTTGAAAGAAAAAAGAAGTCTTTGCTTCTTTGAAAGAAAGAAGAAGATGGGTTGCTTTGGAGTGAAGTGGCAGTTTCCTTTGAATTAGGTATATATATATGTGACCATTTGCTCTGAAGGTTTATTTTTCAATTAGCAAAACATACATTTTTTTAAAATCATAAGGTACTTATTTATTTCCGGATTTTACATCAAATTATTTTTTTTACGTTTCAACAATTACAGAATTGTTGAAACGTAACAGTAACAGTAACATAACAGAAGCGAAACACATCACAAAACACACAGGTGTGAGTATATCACATAGATTAATTATGACCTCACCAGGAATCAAATCCGGATTCCTTGGTCTGGGAAACTAGTATCACGCTCACTGGGATCTTAAATGATATGTGTTATGTTTAGTATGTTTGTTGTTTAATAGTGACAACTAAAAATTAACGAAACGTATTTTATATTTATTTAGATAGTAACAAAAAATCCTTAAAACTTTAGTTTGTTTTAAAATATGTTTTGCTTTACTTTGTAATACACACAATATGAGTAACTGAATTACTACTATAGTTTCGAGAGTAGCAGTCCCTCTCATCATCAGGTATAGATAATAACTAACTTAAATACAAAATTTATCAATTAATCGTACGTCAGGGTACGTCAGGGAGACGCGCGGTGGGGAAGGGTATTTTTTTTCCCTAAAAGCCCTAGGAATGATGAGGTGGACTGAAATGTGATATTATTTATTAATATTTTTCCAGAAATCAAATTTTTTAGGATTCGAACAATTTCCAAACTATTTATTATCCATCTTTTTTATTTATAATTTTAATTTGAAAGAATGATAAATGTTTATTTCCCGCATTTTTCCAGCATGTCTATTTTCGTTTTTGAATTTAAAAGAATTTTTCCAATATTATTATTTGTGTAATAAGCTGGTCTAATGGGAATAGGGAAACAATTTATAAGTTTAGTAGAAATCTGACCATCATATAGAATTTTTCGCCAAAGTTTATAATTAGTAAAGAATAACAGTTTCTCCGAATTCGCCAATCATATAATTAACACTAATCATTATTTCGATAGTCACAAATTAAAATTACTCCACTCGGTTCCTCATAGAGGATAGATAATGAATAGTTTGGAAACCGTTGAAATCCTCAAAAATTTGAATTCTGGGAAAATGTTAATAAATAATATCACATTTCAGTCCACTTTACCAATCCTAGAGCTTTTTGAGGGAAAAAATAGCCCTCCCCACCGTGCGTCCCCCCGACCTACCCGATTCGATTGATAAATTTTGTATTTAACTAACTAACTAACTAACTAACCATCACGCCGTTTCCCTGCAGGGGTAGGCAGAGAGGATTGAACGCCACACTCTTCTATCCTGGCACACCACTTTTGCTTCGGCCACATTCATACATCTTCTCATACACGTTCTACGGTTGTTGCGGCTTTTAACAGGGCCATCCTCAAATACTTGTAGTACCTGATCGTGCCAGGTCTTTCGCGGACGCCCTCTATTCCTGTTGCCTTCAACATTCGCCTCATATATTTTCTTAACCATCCTTTCCTCGTTCATACGTTCCACATGACCAAACCATCTCGGCACTCCTTTCTTTATTCTATCTACCACACTACAGCCAGCATTGCATTCACTTCTAATTTGTTCATTCCTCACTCTATCGACCAAAGATTTTCCACACAAGCGTCTTAGTGACCGCATTTCCACCGCATTCAGTCTACTTTCATTACTCTTTTGCCAATTCCAGGCTTCACTTCCATACATAAGGGTTGGCACTAGAACGCCATTATGTACCGCTAGTCTTGCTTCTTTTGACAGATTCTTATTGGCCATTTTGTATTTAAGTTAGTTATTATCTATACCTGATGATGAGTGGGACTACTCCTATCTAAATTATAGTAGTAATTCAATAACTCATATTGTGTGTGTGTATTACAAAGTAAAGTAAAACATACTTTAAATTATAATGTTGCACCACAAAGTATCTGCCAAATCAAATGATATTTTAGTTTGTTTTGTTTAATTTGTTTAGTTTACTAAAATTATTTCACCATTTAACGTGGAACTTTAAGCTGTTGCCTTGTACATGTGCCAAGATTAACTTGCTGCGTTGATTCTGATATTTAAGGTACAAAAGTTTTGTAAATCAATTTAAAATCAGTAATTTCTTTTCACTTTTTAATCATTTTCTTCTTCTGATTTGCGTCCAGTGTTAGATACAGACCACTATATTTTCACTTTTAATAGCTCCTTGCCTCTTGCCATTTGCTTCAAATTTTACTCAACAACTTATTGCAATAACTGCAAAAGAGGAAGAAGCAAGGCAGAGAGATGCCTTTTTCCATCATTCGATGCAGAATAGCAGAATAAGGAAAACATTTACCTTTTCCCTTTTCCTAACAATGGTATGATTGATGTAACCTGATATTTGTTTAATACTATGTATAAGTTTGTTTAAAACTTAAAGAAATGTCCTGGTCGGACTACAGGCAGGTTGGTTAATAAATATTTTATGTTTTTGTATTTATCAATTCGTGAATTTTTCCAGCATACCGGAGCGGGTGGTAACGGAGGTGGTCAGGCTTTGTCCAGTCCGGGATCTTGCTTGGAAGACTTTAGGGCCACTCCCTTCATCGAGTGTAACGGGGCTCGGGGCTCGTGTCACTACTTTGCCAATAAGCTCAGCTTCTGGCTAGCCACCATCGAAGACCGAGAGCAGTTCAGCACGCCACAAAAACAAACCCTTAAAGCGGGCAATCTCAGGACTAGAGTATCGAGGTGCCACGTGTGCATCAAAAACACGTAGAATTCATAGCAATAGCTAGGGAAATTTTCAAATTACTTAAAATAATTGATCAAATTAAATTTTCTCAGAAACTGTCTATCTGTATATTGATTAACTGCGCCGTGTCGTTGTAAACTTTGATAAGCTTACAATTAAATGTCATACAATAAAAAATAATTGTTAAACAGTTATTAAAGCGATGGGATGTACAAAGATTTACAGTTTCTATGACAACTGGCACAACTGAGCGGACTTTAAAATTATATTTAAAGACTTTGAAGACAAAGGAGGATTTGTGCATTGAAAGGGATCTAACATTGATTGTTTCCTCTGCCTGGTCAAGAAAACTGATTGATATTTTCATAAACAAATCAGATGTGTACATAAGAACAAAACATCTCGCTTTCCACGTGAAGTATTAAATATTGTGGGGTTCTGATGCAGATGTTTGTGAATGTATTTCACAAATTAATATATCACTGAAACTAGAGAACTTGTTTATGTCCACTTACATTGTAAGAATACTTTGATTCAATAGCCAAAAGTCGTGTGAATTCAAATATTTAACGCCTTAACCGCGAAAAGATTATTTTACTATGCATGTCTGTATATTACAACAATGTTGCATGTGGTTCAGTGACAGCAATGAAGTTTATAATTTAAAGATACAATTAATACAAAATACAGTTGTTATGCTTTTAATACTTTTTATATTAAGTATTTTCCGTACTACCTAATTATGAATATTTAAATACCCTTATTATTAATATTTTAGTTCTGCTTGAAACTTCAGTAGTTTAACTTCCTCCATCTGATGTTTAAAATTTAATTTAATTAAAACAGTCTACCATAAGTGTACCGAATTATTTTTAATATCAAAAATATTTCCATCATGGACCTTAAAAATCTATAAATAAAGTTGTTTTAAAGTTTGTTTATGAATCAGTTACCAGTGTAATTATTACAGATTATTGAAATTTTTCTTTCTATCTTCTTTTTTCTTAAAATCATACTGCGACGAATAATAATGTTTTCCGTAGCTAACTTAGTTAACAGTTTCAATGCATTTAATACAAATTTTTATTGAAATAAATTCATAAATTCATTGTGAAATTTGCTTCTCGTTGCATTTTATTTTTTCCAAAAGATTGTTGCATTTATTATTATATAGTTTATGCATTTTAATTATAGTTTTAATACCTGACCCTGATAAGAATTTGCTTATATCATAACTTTCTATGTTTTAAGTATACGTGTGCCATATTGTTTTAAAAAATGTAATATAATTGATGCAATCAAAGAGATTCTCTTAAACAGTAGATTTATAATAAAATTACACAAACGATAATTTAAGATTCTTAATTTCTAGGTTCCTATAAGAATGTCTAAACTATCACACTCGGAGTGATGCCGAATAATTTTCAGAAATTATAACATAAGCTAACACATTTTTGGTATTAAATACCTTTCATCTATATTTAAGACATAATTATTACACCCCTTGAAATCATAAAATTAAGCTTTTATCATCAATTGGTGCTATTATCAGTACAACGCGTCTCTACCATCCTTGCTGAGACATATACCGTGTATTGCCCCTTAAATCTGTTGCTGATCTAGTCAATATCTGTGCCCCCGTTGATTCCTTCCCCAACGCAATAAACATTACTTTGAAATAATTTCTCCGTGATCAAGTTCACAGCATTCCTTTCACTCACTCTTGAATGAATGTATTTAAATTTATGATTTCATCTTAAAATAAAATAATAATTATAAACACTGCCAATGTAATATAATTTTTATGTACATTTTAAGGTAAATATATTTTTAAAAATTCTTACTGTTTTATTGAAAATGCCTATTTAACATATGTAAGTTCCTACTTGTTTGGTTGGTTTTTAGAAATATACATATGCATATTCTTCTTCTTCAAACTTCATCTCTCCACTGCTGAATATAGGCCTCTTCCATACCCTTCCATCACTACCTGTTGTTTGCTTCTTGTAGCCATTTTTCCCCCCCATAGTGGTTATATCTTCATCCCATCTCTTTTGAGGTCTTCCGATGTCTCTTTTATTTTCCCAAGGTCTCCATTTCAGATCTCTGGGAGTCCATCTTATGGTATTTTGCCTTGCAACATGCCCTGCCATTTTAGCTTTGCTACACTTTTATTCATAAGGGTCATATATACGTATATATCTATATATATACATAATAATTAATTAAAAAAATTAGCTATAATACTTTTTAGTATTATACTACAAGTAAAAAGACAAAGACTGATCTTTTTCATGTGTCGCTTTTTGAAAGTATGGTGAGCCTGTTACAGTAAGCTGATTTATTCAGTGCAAGATGTATGAGTTCACTATTGAACCATTTCAAGAGCTCACATAGCCAAGATAGCTAATGTGTAGGGGATGTTAAAACTTTGATATAACCACGCGTCTAAAAAAAAATTTCTCCAGTATTTTTTGCTAGTTACTATCTAGATGATAGATCTTATTCAGTTGCATATTTTGAACATTTCTTTTATTTCAGTTTTCTTAACTTTTTCATATTCCTGGATTCTTTTACCATATTGCTAGATTTTTATTATTCTACATTATAGTTATTAGGGAAATTATAATTACAGTGATTGGTTTCTCTATGACTTCTTTATGGTGGTTGGTTTGTCTATGATTTCCTTATTGCTATGCAGTAGCGAAGGCAAAAACTACATTTCAAAATAAAGACCACAACACACACAAGTTCACCAGTTTGAAGACTACAAAGTGTACACTACAATTGTAGTAAAAACTACTTGAAGTGAAGTAATTGTAGTACTACGAAATGAAGTGAAGTAAATGAAGTGAAGTAATGAAGTAATTGTAATATTAATGAAGTGAAGTAATGAAATGAAGTATTGTACTACAAAATTGTAGTACTAGTGAAGTAAATATTTTTTTCCCAAATAAAAATTTGGCGAGCTAAAAAAAAAAAGGTCAACGAGAAGAATATTTAAGATAAATGACGATATTTTCTCCAAAGATAACATTCTCTAACATTTGGCGACTCTTCGTGAGTCCCAAAATTTTTCAAACCATGGGGGGGGGGGGTTGTTATCGTTTCCAGAGATTTCTTCATATATCGGTTTCTTATACGGGGTTTTGCATTCAAATTTATGTCAGACAAAGAAAGAGAATTAATAGCTCTACTGAGAATCTTGTGTAGCATAAAAAAATTGGATATTGATATTTTGAAAAGGCCAAGTCGATCCTCATAGCTGTGTAGGACAAAATTCATAGAAACTTTTTACGCACTCTTTCGATTCTTGCAACATGTATTGTATACTAAGGTGACCAAATAACAGATGGAAATTCCAAGATACTCAGTACTAGTGATATATTCAGAATTTTTAGACTGAGGATTTTAAAGTCGTGAGTAATCTTGTTATAAATCCCATGTAGAATATGCTTGGTTTATGATACTATCAAAGTGATCTCTAAAAGAGAGCTTGTAGTCTAGCACGATACCCAGATCTCCTAAGCCATGTATTCACTACGGGATAAATCGCGCAACATTCCACGCGGCATTTCACATCAACATCTACGCTCATGTTTCGGGGACGATGACGCGGTCATTTGAAGTGTACACACCGGGACTCAAATATCACTTGTCGCGGAAATGTCACCCAAAAGGGTTATGATGATTAGTGTTGCGTATCTATTTATTCTAACGAGTTTTTCGAAACGTAAGAGCAGAAAAAGGTGGTGGGTACGAAAGTATTTACTGCAAAGGAAAAGAAGGATGGATATTCTATGCGATCTTCGAATGTTTGACAGATCATTTGTCAATTTCATTTGACGGAACGCTCTTTTATATCACATCATATAGCATATGTAACTGTAGAGCATGCATCTCAGATTGTCAACATACCACGTCCTACTGACGCGCATTACGATGTCCCCATGTGCTCGCTCGGGGACCGTGCGCATGGTAACTTTTCCGCTGCAAGTAGAAATGCCGCGCTATATTGCGCGCGACGTCTCAGAACAGTGCATGATGTTGCAGCATCACGTATACTCTATGACACGCGTGATGTTTAGGGACAATTTGTCCCCTAGTGAATACGTGGCTTTATTGAGTCGAATTTAGCGAGTGGAGCATCACCCGATGTATAAACGAATTCTATTTTTTTTTATGTTTTTAGTGAAACCAATAGAAGAATATGCTTATTAAAAGGCAAACATATAGACACATGGATCTGCGACTAATTTATGGACACAATTCTACCGTTATAATCCTTTAGTTTGCTTCTTCAGTGCAAAATGCTTGCCTTTCTTTTTCCAGATTCTGATCTCGGTTTAGTATAGCTCCAAGGCTCCGGTCATGTCTTCTCTTACGTCTTGGAAAGCGGTCATGTACCCTTCACTCTTGTCCATTCTGAGTAATCACTAATGTCTCCAGATTGCCTCCATCCGTACATAGTTATAAATTAAATCATTGGCCTCTTCTTAGTTATCGACAATTAATATCAGCTCTTTGCAATTGATCTTGGTGAATTTTTGCTTATGTATATTTTATTCTTCAATTATGTGAGTTTCCACCATTTTTTAGTTATTTTATTTTATTATTTATCATTATTTTTTATGGCTAAATTCACTTCTATATATGAGTGCTTTGAATCAAGATCGATTACACAATGCGTTTTCGTAAAAATCTATGGTTTTTACGAAAGACCACTATAATCCAAGATGATGCAACCGGCCATTATCTATACTTATCAATCCAAGGTATAAATTGTATAAAATATTGCTCATGCATCACCTATTGAGCGACCTGCAAACTAAGATGATACTATAAAGAATATGTGAAGCAAACATATTCCGCATTTGTTTCATTAAGGAAACACAGGTGGCAGTACTGTATATATTTAATATGACATCGTCCTTGCGTTACGTTTTCGTATTCTATAAGACGAAGTATCACCAAAACTGCCATTCAAGTAGAAAGTAAATAAATTTCGGTATTTTTAAAATAGTTAATGCTTCATAAATATGAATTTAAAATTGTGTTTTTGCATAGTATTCAAGTATTCATGTATTTTTTTTTAATTTCCCTTTGCAGCAATGATGGCTGCGATTCTCACGGACTATCCATTTTGCCAATATTTTTTTTAGTTTATGATTAATTACTATTAAATAGTAACAATATCATAAACCGTTTTTTTCTCAATAGTTCCCGTCAATTTTCGATCGAATTTCCGTCAGAGGAATCCTTAGGCCTATCCAGAAGATTAGGGGAGAAAGGGGTAATGGGAGTCAGTTAAGCAAGAAATAAAATGAAACACGAAATTTTTGTCTAAGCTTTATAAAAATAAACTCTTATGGTAGTTTAACTATTGAACTATCAGTCTTCATTATCTTTGGAATAACACATTACTAGCTATTAAACTTTTGAAAAATCAACTTTGGCCACCTTTGTCCAGGAGGGTAATTATAGTCACTAAAGGGACAGCTTAGTAATTGTCACACACATAACCTTGTAGAGTAGCTTTAAAAAAGGAATACCACAACACAATTAACGTGTTACAGAGGGTATTACTCACACTAATGCAAGTGGCTTTCATAAAGTGAACGGACCTTAACTATGGCATATACAGGGACTATGGCATATACAGGGACAAAAATCTTACCAAAACAATGAATATATACATACTTTTACAATACCTTCTTAATTATTAATTTTTATAACATAATTTAACGCTTCCTTGTGAATATTTTATTTACTTAATCTAATGTCTTACATTTTTGTCTTCTTGTATTGTTTATATCTCACTTACTTAATTTAATGTCTTAATTTTTATAACTTAATATAATGTTTCTTACTTATATAATCTAATGTCTTAAAATAACGATTACATTAACAATAGATATATATGTACATATATAACAATGCCCCCACTTTTAAACACGAGAATAAATTCTCATTTAAAAGTGGGTAAGCGTGTAATATAAATGTGTTAATTATATTATATTGAATACACTCTTAAGTTTGTACATTTACCAAATAAATTTAATAATAAAAAAAATGAAAATTAATTTATTGGGAAAATAATGAGATCTTTTTCTAGTGAGCAGTGGGGCGTTGGTTCCGAATTTTTTGTTGCACTCACTGCACACCAATCTGGATCAGTCAGCCGAGCGTCGTCCATGGCGAAAATCTTACCAGCCAATGTGTCTTTTTTCTGTTCCAATGTTTCGGAAGCTTACGGGTAACTTTAAGCTTGAATATCCCGACTTCCAGAACGGACGAAAATATTACGTCTGATCGCCGTAGAACATTGAAGGAACTGACCGCAATATCCTGGAATTTACGCCAATTTTTTTTTGCAGATGAAATATGTGTTTTTAGATGACAGATCCAGAAATTGAAAGAATATTCAGTCAGAAATCGACCTGGATTAAGTAGCTTGTCGGTATAGTGGTCATGACGCTCGCCTAGTGATCTGGTGGTCGGTGGTTCGAGCCCCACTCTAGGACACCAGCAAGTTAGTCCTATTTTCTAAGCACAGGCTTTTGGGTTAGTTTGAGAATAGTAAGAATATTGATGCGACACGTAATTCGTGTTCGCATTTCTATTTTAAAAAAAGAAAAAAAGGATTTTATCAGTTAGTCAAAACTCAACAAAAGCAAACAAAATTCGACGAATTCCACTGTTTCCACCAAAGAGAAAAACATTGATATACGTCTGATGGACATTATTTTGAAGAAGATTAAATTTAGAAAATGTTCTGCTAAGTATACTATTTTTAATAAAATAACTCATGTTGTATATGGGTGCCCCCTTGTAAATTATTACTGTATGAAAGATATTGTGCTATGGAGTAGAGGAAGAAGAAGATTCTGCAGAGATCATGTTAAGATAATGGACAATTCTCGAATCCCTTACATTGCAGCTAATGAAATCCCACCTGGTCATCGTTTTCCTGGAAGGCTGCCTAAGCGATGGAGGGACAGTTGGATCCCGACCAACGTCCCAAGAGTAGCAGCTTTCTGCGAGAACAGATCAATAGATCTAGAAAGATAGGAAGAAGAAGAAGAAGAAGAAGAAAATTGATTATAAAATTTAAAAAATGAGTTCGGTTGGCAAATTTCTCGCGACTTTGACTCGCACTCAATCTAAAATATAATAAATCACTGACTCCGACTCAACAGTCCTGGTGACAGTCCTTATATTTACACGTAGAAGTCGACAAAGGAAGACCCCATGGCAAGAAGTTGTTAACTAACGTTTTTGTCAAAATTGAGTTAATAAGCCCTCTAAACTAAATAATGTACTTTCCATTGGAAATAAGTTCAGAACTTAAAAATAATTAGAACATGTTTAAATCATAGGGATGAACATGTTAACTACACTTTTTCATAAAAATCAAATCAGTCACTAATGGGAAGAACATTTTATGTTCAATAATAACATGTTCATGCCATCATTCTGAAATTAACAGGCCTTTTAATTTGATTGGAATATTTATGGTTAATTAAAATTTTACTCTGGCAGTACTGTCATATATTTGTTTTTATTTGAAGACTATTTTAAAATGTACTTTTATATTATTTTTCAATAATTTTAAATGGTGCATACCATGTTTTGTATTATTAATTATCATGCCAGGAATTTTGTAATTTTGGTAATAGTAAAAACGGTTAGCATTTGAAGGGTTGTTTGATGTTCGTGTTTTACCAATTTTAAAAAGGTGTTATTCTATTAAAAATGGGTTCCAGAGGCGAAAAAATGGTTGTTAACTAAATTTTTTAGGGAAAATTAGTATTTTTTTTTTTTGTGAATAAATGCTTTTTTTTACTTTGTAAATACTTTTTTGATATTTTAGTGACATAAATCAATAAAAATTAATCTTGAATTAGCAATAAAACATATTTTTCAAAGGCGAAATGCAAATGTATAATTATCTTAAAATAATTTGAATGTTAGTCAACAACTTCTTGCCATGGGGTCTTCAAAGTATGAATTTGAAGAATCAGTATTACGATGCGCATACACGGATGAGATTTTGATATCTCAGGGATTTGTCTAGACAGTTCGGTGTGTATCGTTTACTGGTGCGATGAGTCGCGCTCCCGAGTCATATCTCCGGGACAAATCCCATCCGTGTATAGTAGCGAAGGGAAAAACTACATTTCAAAATGAAGACTACAACACACACACGTTCACCAGTTTGAAGACTACAAAGTGTACACTACAATTGTAGTAAAAACTACTTGAAGTGAAGTAATTGTAGTACTACGAAATGAAGTGAAGTAAATGAAGTGAAGTAAGTGAAGTGAAGATCGCCAGCCAGATTTCTTCATTCGATTCCAAAAAATTTTCAAACCATGGGGGGGGGGGTTGTTACAGTTTCCAGAGATTTCTTCATTTACCTACGTCAACTTCCCAAAAATTTCTTCATAGCTCCCAAAATTTTTCGAACCATGGGGGGGGGGGGGGGTTGTTACAGTTTCCAGAAATTTCTTCATATATCTACATCAACTTTCCAAAAATTTCACTAAAAAAAAATGCACTATTTTAAGTATGTTTCTCATGCTTTCGGTAACTTTGAAGTGTATGTACTTTGTAGTGTTCGCTTTGAAATGAAGTGTACTATTTGATGTTTATACTTTCAATAACTTTGGTGTTTGTAGTTTTAGTGTGCACTACACTTCAAAACGTGCGAAGTGTGCACTTCAATGTAGTGTAGTACTACATTGTAGTAGTGAGTACAGAGCGGACCCATCACTAGTGTGTATCGTTTACCGGTGCGATGAGTCGCGCTCCCGAGACACATCTCCGGGACAAATCCCATCCGTGTGTACCGCTACTGCAGCCTCCTTCGCCGCGCCCCAATCAGATGGCGCCCCGAACCGACTAGGACCGCCTGAAACTGAAAACGTGCAATTTGCATGCGAAATATGTGTGTCAATCGGATGTGCGCGTGCGCGCGATTATCCTGGCTGCTGCCGCGACAGGTGGCGGCGTCTGGTCCCGCGTAATGTTCCGCCAGGGCCGGCGCCGGGATATTCACTCGATTTAATTAACTACTTTTCCTCGTCTTCAAACAGTTCAAAAGTAAAATTATTTTGTGGTGACATTATAATTATATTTTATAGAAATAAACTTTTTTTTGCACTACTTTCTTGTTAAAAAAAATAACAAATGTATACTAACAAAATTAAAATTAAAAATCGAAGTATAGATAATTAAAATATTAAAAAGTTATACACGGAAAATAAATAATAATAAAATACCTAGGTACTTAACATGAAAATTTATTTTTTGATAAGTAGGTACATTATTATTATTAAGAATGTTCTTAGGTTTTCACGGCCACTCAGAATCTTCAAGTTTGTGTTTACTGGCCGACGTTTCGGATCCCATTGCAGGGTCCATCATCAGGGCTGATGTGTTGAGTGTTATTATTATTCATTTTCCATACATAACTTTTTAATATTTTGATTATCTATACTTCGATTTTTAAATTTAATTTTGTTAGTACACATTTGAAGACCCCATGGCAAGAAGTTGTTAACTAACATTCAAGTCATTTTGAGATAATTAGACATTTGCATTTCACCTTTGAAAAATATTTTTTATTGCTTAAAGATTAATTTTTATTGATTTATATCACTAAAATTTCAAAAAAGTATTTACAAAGTAAAAAACGCATTTATGCACAAAAAAATAAAAATATACTAATTTTCCCTAAAAAAAATGTAGTTAACAACCATTTTTTTCGCCTCTGGAACTCATTTTTAATAGAATAACACCTTTTTAAAATTGGTAAAACACGAACATCAAGCAACCCTTCAAATGCTATCCATTTTTACCATCCATTATCCAAAATTACAAAATACCTGGCATGTTAATTAATAATACAAAACATGGTATGTACCATTTAAAATTATTGAAAAATAATATATAAGTACATATTATAAAAACAAATATATGACAGTACTGCCAGAGTAAAATTTATATTAACCATAAATAATCCAATCAAATTAAAAAGCGTGTTAATTTCAGAATGAAAGCATGAAAATTTTATTATTGAAGATAACATGTTCTTCCCATTAGTAACTGATTTGATTTTTATGAAAAAGTGTAGTTAACATGTTCATCCCTATGATTTGAACATGCTATAATTATTTTAAAGTTCTGAACTTATTTCCAATGGAAAGAGCGTATTTAGTTTAGACGGCTTATTAACTCATTTTTGACAAAACTGTTAGTTAACAACTTTTTGCCATGGGGTCTTCATTTGTTATCCTTAGGAAGGGGCCATGGGATCTGAAATGTCAAATGTTTTTTCAACAAAAAAGTAGTGTAAACAAAGTTTATTTCAATTAATATAAATTAACTTTGTTTAAACCACTTATTTATTGAAAAAAATCAACATGTTTCAAAGCCAATGGCTTCTTCATCAGGAAAACAAAAATAATATTTAAAAATCGAAGTATAGATCAAAATATTAAAAAGTTAAATGTTATTCAACCAGCTTTTAATACTAATAATAAATTAAAAAAATACATATTAAATAATAAAGATAAGGATAATTTTTAAAAAAAATCGGGTGTTTATAAATTAATTTGTAATGATTGTGATTATTTTTATATAGGAAAAACGTGTAGAAATTTTGAAATTAGAATAAAAGAACACTTAAGGTGTTTAAATAGTAATAATTATTCTGAATTTGCTAACCATCTTTTGGCTACGGGTCATTCTTTTGATATTAATAAGGGTTTACAAATTTTACATACAAATTATACAGAATCACAATTTGATAAATTAGAAATTTTGGAATTATTTCTTATGAAAGAGTGTAAATAGTAAATTGAATATTATAAATAATCAGGTCCTTTTTGCAAATAGTTATCTTTTAAATTTATTTTCATATTAATTAGGTACTTTATATTATTATTTTCCATATATAACTTTTTAATATTTTGATCTATACTTCGATTTTTAAATATTATTTTTGTTTTCCTGATGAAGAAGCCATTGGCTTTGAAACATGTTGATTTTTTTCAATAAATAAGTGGTTTAAACAAAGTTAATTTATATTAATTATAATTATGTTACCACAAAATAAATTTGCTACATTTGAAGAAAAAGTTTATTTCTATAAAATATACTTTTTTCTCTCGCTGTGTTACCATAAATTATTTATCAACGTCCTCTCGAGCTTAAAACATTATTTAATTCCAAATATAGTACAGTTTATGCAGTGGCCCAAAAGTAGGCATTAATTAACACATAAAGCTCGTTTTTTAAGTATGCCCAGTGAAGTTTTATGGGCGCTGGTAAGTAAGAAAATATGAAAGATGAATAATTTAAGTATCCAGATAATAATTATATCTTTGTCAATCTCTCTGTCCAAAACTTCCTGTAACGTTCTTAGCTTCTTTTATAATAACTTTTTTATTTTTATGTATTTAGCCAAATAATTTGTTTAAATAAAATTTGTTACTGAATATTTATATGTGTGCAGAATATGGTTTCGTACAATTTTCTTATTCGTATTATGATTATAGCTAAAACTGTACTAAAATAATTAAGAAATGTTTAATATTAATAAACATATAAATTTTTAAATTTTCAATAAATTTTTAGGTTTTTTGATGATTTTTGAAAAAAATTATTAACATAAAAAAACATGCAGTTTAATGTGATCATTATATCAGTGTGTATTAAATCCGAGTCAGGCAATACTAAAATATGATAATAATAGTTAACACTCAAATATCGCACCTGTCGCATCAGTGTGTTGACATTTCAATGATAAAACAATTTTGGGGTCTAAAAGCAAAGACAGCAAAATCCAAAAAAATGTTTTGAATGCGGTCACCTAGGATTGCTTATTTAAAATGTACTTAATTGTAGATTTTATGTATCTATCCCTTCTAAAATAATGTTTCCTATAAATTTATAGGCTATGTTACCTATAAAATCTCGAATTCAGTACATTTTAAATTAGTAATTCTCGATGACTGCATTAAGTTTTTTTTTGATATTGCTGCCTTTGTTTTAATACCTCACCATTGTTTTCTCCTCATACCGCTGTGTACCTCCGAATTTTGCGCTTCTAGCGAATACTTATATTTATCACTAGCTGTGCCCGCGCGGCTTCGCACGCGTAGATTTTTAGATCACTGTTTGGATCATTATAGAAATTTCGCGAACCTTCTAGAACATTCTCCTTCCAGAACTTTCAAGAAATTCGAATGTACAGGAACCTTCTAGACACACCGACACATTCCGCCACTCTGTTTAGAACCTTATAGAACTTTCGGGTTTTCTAGAACCTTCTCCTTTCAGAACTTTCTAGAGCAGGTAGAAAGCACATTTTCGTCACCCACGCACAGCCACCCCCACCAAACTCGCATATTTTCGATGTGACACCAAGGGCTATCCACCATCATATCCACCGGTTGGTGGTTGTGGAGAAAACTTGGCGGGTAAGGAAACACTGTTTATATATATATATATAAATATAAATATTTATATGTAAATATTATTAAACATATTTTTAATTTATTTAAGGAAACGAGTCCCGTAATATTTAATACGAAATAAATAAATGAAATAAAGAGAAATAAACAAATATCAAATAATAAAACTGAAAAATTAAATGCTGGAACCTGGATTCGAACCACGGACCTCTGTGTTTCGCGCACAGCATGTTACCAATTTCACTATCCCAGCGACTTAACAAGTCGTCAATATTTGATAGTTATATGTTTCTCTTTGAATTATTAATTCACTTATTTATATTATTCCATTTTTATTCGGGAAGTAACGGACTGTTTACGAGAATATTCAAAAGCAGCTTTGACGTCCCTTCTCGCTAGTCGATTTCCTAACAATGGAAGTATTTCTTTGCTAAACTGCAAAATAGAGTATATATACTATTAAACTATTTTTAATTTATTTAAGGAACGGTCCCGTAATATTTAATACGAAATAAATCAATGAAATAAAAAAATAAACAAATATATAAGTATATATAATATATATATCTATATATATAATGGCCACACCGGCCCTGCTAAATGCAATACGTGCATGTTTGTAAGTTTATCTGTAGGTACTGGTAATATTGTTTCTTTTCTACAACAAAATTGGCAGCAATGTATTTTATAAACATGTTATGAATGTGGAGATAATTTTTTTAATTATTATCACTAGTCGTGGTTGTGGGAGACAAATTTTAACACTGGAAATGATTTTATAATTAGATATTATTAAACGAAGAATGATTCAAATGATTTTACCATAAACGTGTTTTTTTACTCCCTTTATTTTAACTCGTGGCGTCTGATTGATTGATTGACGCAAAAACTTTGGATCGATTGTTAACCCTTTTCCCGTGATCCAATCGAGCTGAAACTTTGCAAGCAGACTCGTGGCGACGATCAAAAGGATCTATCAAATTTTCGTCAAAAAATAATAATAATTATAGTATAATTTTGAATTTTTCATATTTTTAATGGTTTTTTCATACAACTGAGTAAGTATGAAAAGACTGCGACGCGTCTGTTAGTCACTAAACCTGATTATAGTATAATTTTGGATTTTTGGAAATTTTTAATTTTTAATTGGAGTATGATAAAAAAGTGTTTTTTATGGGCTAGTTTTTTAAGAAAAATATCTGAAAAAATACGACGTTAAATCACTAAAAATTTCCATAGAATGGAAGCTTGATATGTTATTAGTGTTTTTTTAAGAAACACTCTTTATTTTAGATGAAAAGCGAAGCAAATTAACATATCGTCTATCGCTGAAAATCGGCGAAGTTCTAATCGACACAGCAGTGACGGACAGGCTTATAGACATGTCAAAAATTTACACAAAAAATGCCTACCGTTGAAATTAAAAACATAATATCTCAGGATATCTTTGACTAATAAAAAATCTTTTCTACAAATATTAAGATCAACATGTGCTTGATCGATTTTGTCATTAACAATTTTATTGGTCTCGCAGATTTTAGTCGTAAACGAATGAATTAAAAAATATCTGTTGACAAACATGTTGATTAAATCAGCTATATCAGGCGTAATGGTGCGATATAACATATTCGTGTGTAAGTTTTAAAATAGGTACCTACCTAGGTTTTAAATAAAATGGTATTATATACATTTTTGTGAGTTTTCTCAGCGGGTATTTATGCAAAAAAAAATTCAAGAACATTAATACACTTTTGCAATATATGAACAAATTAGAAGTGAATGCAATGCTGGCTATAGTGTGGTAGATAGAATAAAGAAAGGAGTGCTGAGATGGTTTGGTCATGTGGAACGTGTGAACGAGGAAAGGATGGTTAAGAAAATATGTGAGGCGAATGTTGAAGGCAACAGGAATAGAGGGCGTCCGCGAAAGACCTGGCACGATCAGGTACTACAAGTATTTGAGGATGGCCCTGTTAAAAGCCGCAACAATCGTAGAACGTGTATGAGAAGATGTATGAATGTGGCCGAAGCAAAAGTTGTGTGCCAGGATAGAAGAGTGTGGCGTTCAATCCTCTCTGCCTACCCCTGCAGGGAAACGGCGTGATGGTTAGTTAGTTAGTTAGTTAGTGCAATATATCGCTAGTTTTTTTTTTACAACTAGAGATAGTGTGTTTATTTTAATTTTCAACTTTTATAATAGTCTCTCATTCATAAACATTATTTCCTCATTCATTAGTTCAACGTGCCCAAACCACCCAAGCGTCACTTTTTTAATTATAATAACTATGCCAAGATCAGCTTTAAATTCTTTTTTTATTTGTGCTTTCGCCTTAGTGATCTCATTTCCACTGCATTTAGTCTACCTTTGTTCATCTTCTGCCATCACCAGGCATCCACACAATCAGTGTTGGTACAAGAATTCCACGTGTTATTGTTATTACTATTATTATTTGATCACATATTTGTCATTGTGGTCACATATAATCTAAAACTTGTCAATAAGGTGTAATTTATTTTTAAAGGTTAACGTAACCTTTTGGTGCCTAAGGGTTGCACCACCCTGAGGCATCAAAAAATTGGCCTCCAGCAGGGCCCGAATTCAATGTTAATACTTAAACGATTTACAGGTCTTTTTTTAAAAGCGTAATTTTCTGTACAACATAACGCCGGCCGCACACTGGATGCGTTTTCGTACGAAATTGAGTAGTACGCATGCGTACGAATACGCAAGTACATTCCCGACCTTCGAAGTAGTACTGAACATCGCACACTGCACACGATTTAGCAGTGCGTGTACGCGACGTCCGACACGATCCGGATTCGTTCGGAAATTTTTGCGATTTCGTACGATAGAAATTGAAAAATTTGTCAATTTGACACATGACCACAAATGTTTGTGGGACCAAAGTAATTCAACTACGTGACCATCAGCGCAGATCATGGCGGAGAATCTCTAAAGAACTAAAAATACCTGTAAGTTAAATAATTTGGTTTAATGAAGGTGAGGTATAATTATGTGCTTCGAACAAAAAAACTACTAAATATTTCTCCGATGTTATGAGCTCTTCGATTCTCCCGAGCATTTGTGAATCTATTAGATAGATAGTTATGAAATTTGTCATTATTTAAGTCTGCCATAATAGAGTTTTCCAGAAGATACAGATTATTCATTTGGCACAAACGTTATTGGAGAAATGCGAAAAGTAACTGATCGTGAACAACGCAAGACTCAATCAATGTGCGCGCTCAATACGTACGAAAATAATCGTACGAATACGTACGTAATAATTCGTATCCAATGTGTGACCGGCCTAACACTTTTAAGGCGTACCTTAACCTTTAAATTTTCTGAGTATTGACTCTGAATTCGGGTCTAGCATTTGCTCTCTCTTCTTCTTTCTCTTTCTCTCCGCCGTTCCCCTCTGGTCTGTAGTTCAGCACTCTTTTGGCGTTGAGAGTGCTTCCATTCGATATAGGTGCCCCAGCCACCTGAGCTTCGAGATTTTGATGTAATATGTCACATCTATATCATCTTGTTTACGGAATATACTGATTTATATTTTTCATTTACAAATTATTTTGATGATTTCCAAATGGCGTAGTTGTAATGAAAAGGTCCCCCTGACGCGCGTAGCGGGTGGACGTTATCGTGTCGCCATTTATTAAAGTGTTATGGCCGGCATTACGGTCGTTAGACATTTTAAACTGCAAATGGTTACGGATATTTTATACGAACCGTATGTTTTTCCGAGAAACGATTCTCGACGTTTCGTTGAATTCGTATTCAACGTCATCGGGAGGATGACCTGTACCGGCAGGGACACAGGTGGTCCTCCTGATGACGTTGAATGCGACTTCAACGAAACGTCGAGAATCGTTTCTTGGAAAAACATACGGTTCGTATAAAATATCCGTAACCATTTACAGTTAAAAACGAAAAAGTTAATTATTTTCTTGTTAAATGATGTATAATATGTAATGTCTACGATGCGGCGTATCGAAAAAATGTTTTTTTTATGTGCAAGTGAGATCGGTTTGAAAATATTTATCAATAATTCAGAATAAGCAAACGGTGCATTTTATTTCCAAAAATTGTACGCAATATCGTAATTAATAATTTTTGAGATATTTCTTCCACCAGACTGAAAAGGAGAGTTTTCGAGACAAACGCAAAAGAATTTTTGCAACCAATAAGAACAATATACAGGGTTATTTGGAAAACATTAATAACCTCGCAGGACTATATTCCTGCCTTGATTATGAGTCGAAAATGTTCAAGCTATCATGACCTAATATCAATAGTTATGGAGATATGCGACATCAAAGTTGGCATTTTTTTTCAATATTTCTAACTAATTTTTTGTAAAACGTTGGACTATCATTACAGTAACTTATATCAAATATGAAAAATTTATTCCCTTTAATACAAGTCAAATAAAAATAATAAAAACCTTCGAATTCCAATTGGAAAACATTCCAATTGGAATTTTTTCAGGGTTTTTATCATTTTATTTAACTTGTATTGAAACGAATGAATTTTTCTTAATCAATATGAGTTACTGTAATGATAGTCTAACGTTTTACAAAAAATAAGCCAGAAATATTGAAAAAAAATGCAAACTTTGATGTCACATATCTCAATAACTATTGATATTAGGTCATGATAGCTTGAACATTTTCGACTCATAATCGAGGTAGAAATATAATCCTGCGAGGTTATTAATGTTTTCCAAATAACCCTATTTATTTATTATTTATTTATTTATTTATGTATTTATGTACTTATATATTTTTTAGGGTCCAGGTGGTGTAAGATTTTGCGGCAAACCTTTTGAAGAGCGGTCGTGCAGAGCCGTTGAATAAATAAATTGCAGATACCAGCGGCCTGGTGCGGTGCCTGCGTGTCTGACTGTCGGGACGTCCAGCGCCGCGACCTGTCCCTAGACGAGTTATAAGGTCAGAGGTGTCACCTGCTGGCGGGGCAGGGTCCAGGGCACCTGTCGGCCGCCGACGAGCCGCTCCATCATCAGCGAAGGTCGCCCGGGCGCGGCCGGGTCCCTCTCCGGCCAGAAACTACACTTCCCGTCATCCGGGTTGAACAATCTTGCGGAGTACGTGCAGTGAGTAATAATCATTGAAGTGAGATTAGTTAAAAATCTTTTTTTGTAAAATAATATTTTTAACAAATTCATTTTCATCTAGCGGCAGTATTACAAAGTAATTCGAACTACCGTATCAAAAAGTGGATTGCTCTATGGACAAAAATAAAAATTAATCAATGTCAGAACTAATGCATTAGCAAACTCTGTAATTCCCAGATTACACTCACTAGGGAATGAACATGCAGAGGCGGCTGACATTTTTGCTGATAGTATAACTGTGTATAGGACAAAGCTGATACAATTGTTTACATCTCAACGAAATGGAAATGGACAATAAATTTTTCTATTTTACCTTTGACTATTATTATTTTACCTTTAACTGTATTATTTTATCTGTATTATATTTTTCTGTGTTATTATTATTATTATTATTATTATTACCTCTTAACTATTATTATTGTAACTTTTAATTGTATTATTATTTTAACTGCCTTATGCTATTTTAAAAAAAAAATATTCAGTATATTTGTAAAAGCTCATAAGGGCGTTAAAGAAAGAAATAAATAAATAAATTAATTAATAAAAATAAGAATTAAATACTCCATCCTTCAGCTCATCGGTCATGAAGGGGAAGATTGAGGGTCGCAGAGGGGTCGGAAGGAGGCGGCACTCCTGGCTTCGAAACACCCGAGAGTGGACCGGGATAAGAAGCGTGGAAGAGCTGTTCCGCACTGCCCTGGACAGGGAAACTTTCTCCCAGATGATCGCCGACGTCGGGGGGACCCGACAGGGCACATGAAGAAGAAGAAGAAGAATTACATATAAGGTCGATATTTTCACGGAAATCTACAAGGCTCCTACAGCTTAGTGGTCAGAGCACCGGCCCCGGAAAGGAGGTGAACCGGGTTCGAATCCCGGTAGTAGCCAAAATATTTTTTCGTCGATTAGATTTTTCTGTATGTCTTTCTAATTGATTAATTAAGTTGGTTTTAAAAACTTCACAGAACTTTGTTCTGAAAAATTACAACTTCACAAGTATTAATGTGTTCTTGAATTTTTAATTTTTATCTATATGAAGAACATTTTTGATGCATAATCGTCGGCCGTTTTTTCAATTCGACTTATAATCGATATTTGTCATAATATGCGTCGGCTTGGTAATAAGATTTCGAATCTCGCTGACGTTTTTTACTGTAGCAGCATACCTGATTTAAATAAATATTTATACTTGGAATATAGATACTTATAATAGGAACTACACACTATCGAGGTCTTTCGAACAGTCTATATGAATTTAGAATTAACTGATCTACTCTCAATGAAACCGTAATCACTAGAAATGTGGAGAAACAGTCAATCATTTTCGATATTTTCAAAATTAATTGACAAGCGACACACGATTATAGAAGCTAGTGAATTTGGAACCGGCGCGATCCCATAAACAAGTAATCGACAAGAGTAAAGCGAAATAGATAAACACCCACCAAGGTATTTATGAAACATTCAGGAGTGACAAGTTATGCCCATTACAAAATTGGCGTGACTTAAAGAACGGTGCTCCGATTAAAGTCGTGTCCAGTGATATAAGTTAATTAATACAACATTAATTAATTTCACTGCCACGATCCCGTGACGATATTTAATAGTTTTAGTATCTGGCTTTGTCCGTAATAATATTATAGTGCACCTATAAGAATTTCATATACCCCTGTATTTCTCTGTAAAAAGTTAAATATGATGGTTTGCAAAAAATTAAAATCGCTGAAATATGGGAGTAGGTATAACGCACCCGAAGTACAAATACGCATTCTGAAATAATGGGGTATAAAGTTTTTTACTCTCGTAATTCAAATAGTATTGTTAGGGTTGAAAAATATACCTACTATTGCATATCAACATGACGAAATATCATTATTTTTCCATACTTCTTATAATAAAACGATCACATCTTAAAAAAAATATATTCTTGGACTCAATTTAAAGAAAAAATGTATCACTTTTGGTACGTAGTGGAAGTAAGGATGTACAAAAATATTACATTCTAAGGTACTGATACACGTGCTCATTAGTGGCACGTGAGCATGCGCAATATTGAGCTTCTTGAGCCATTGCTATTTGATTTATTTTGATTTTGTTGATTTATGAGCATGCTAATGTCATTCACCATGAGAAGGGGTATCTTTTGAGCATGTGTGAACAGGCTTGCTTATGAGCAAGCTAATGTCAAAACGTGGGAGATGACAAAACATTACTTTTCGTGACTTATTGTAGGAATCACGAATGTCTGTGGAATACTCGGTCACCGCTATGTAAAAATAATATAGCAAGAAATAATGTTTATGAAACTTTATTAAAAGACATGAATGATTCGTATCTTACAATAATAATTATAAGTACTAAAATCAAAAATGTGCGGATGGAAACTCGGGAACTGTTTTGATTTATTGGTTCACTTGAATTTCCTGTTTCAGTTTGTAAAGTTACTATTTTGAACAAGAGCGTCTCTATTCTATGACAAGAGTGTACCAGTAATAAGCATGTGTGTTTGATTGTTAGCTTTGAGCATGCTTAAAATAAGCATGCCAATAAAGAGCAAGTGTGTACAGTCGTTAGAGCATGCTAGTTTTGAGCATGCAAATGAGCATGCTCAAAAATAAGCATACGTGTCAGTACCTTTACTCAAAACGTTTTTTTTTGCACCCCTATCTTGTTGAAAAATATGAAAAAGATCAAATATATAATTTTTTGAAAATTACGTGCAATAAAAATATTTAAAAACATTCTATTTCATGATAGAAAATACGTTTCCAGCTAAAAACAGGGAATAATCCAAGACTATGGTCCCGTTGTTCATACAATGAAAATAAGTATTTCACTATATAATTTAACGTTCTTTTAATTTAATCTAACTAAAATAATCGTAATCTAAATTAAACAAACCAAACCTAATAACCTAACCTAACCAAACCTAATAACCTAACCTAACCAAACCTAATAACCTAAACAAACCAAACCTAATAACCTAACCTAGCCAAACCTAATAACCTAACCAAACCAAACCTAATAACCTAACCTAACCTCATATATTGCCTACGAAATGTCAAAATATGCAGTGCATTTTTCGAAACTTTAAAGTGTAATATCTTATTTAATACTTACTATCTTTCATTTTGTTATTAGCACATTCAATAATATAGTGAAATACTCATTTTCATTGTATATGCAATGGGACCATTGTCTTGGATTTAGCCAAAAACAGTAGTGTTGACCTACAAATTCCTCAAAATAAATATTTTGCTACTCCAGACAAACAAACTTTCCGTTTTATAATGTAATTCAATAAATTACGACATTAATATTTATATAACCAAAAAATAATATCTACGAATACGAATAATGATTGAATCGCTATATTTTTATGAAAGATAAGCTAATTAAAACTCTTCGACTTGTACTAACGATCAGCAGACGAGCTGACCTTTCGCTGGAGATTGATGAAAAAAAAAACGGAAAACATTTTAATGACAGTGTTTATGTCATATCTGCTCTGGCCGTTATCCATGTAAGGCCGGGCACCTGACGTCATAAATGTCAACATATATCTTTATATCGCATCAGTCTGCAGGCTTGCGGACGCAAATACTTAATAATAAACATGTTCGTGTTAGTGTAGACTTTTCTGTAGAGGCACACGGCATTCGAAAACACGTGGTCCTTCCTACGACGACGACGTGAACTGCATTATTTTCATGCCAGATTGAGTGACTACGTCATATTTAAATTAGTAATGCAACGAATACGAATATTCGTATTCGCCAAATCAATCGAAATCTATTTTATGATTCTCCATTAGAGAATGGTGGACAAGGGAAGTTCCCTTGTCCACCATTCCATCATTCTCTAATGGAGAATTATAAAATAGATTTCGACAATTCAAAAGTAGTTGCCAGCCTCAATAATGAAACATTTAGAATCTACAGAGAGGCAATTGAAATAAATAAAAGAAATAATAATATAATGAACAACAGAGACGATAGCATTCGTCTTCCGACCGCATGGAGTATTTTTAATAATAATAATCAAATTTCTAATACAAATAATATTAATAATAATAAACCAGAAATCACGATGAAAACAGCGAAGCAATTAGAAAATCCAACCTTTTCAACATTGTATAATGACGATAATAAAGTAATATACGGATTACTAGAAGCCGAGCAAAACTCATTAACGGCGTCGCTGGAGAAACCCACTCCTCCACAAACACCTGACGCAGAGTTTTTCAAACTTTCACTTGACGGTGAGCTCCGGATCCAAACGGTTGTACGCTTTTTGGAGAAGCAGCTCATCGACAAGGCGCCCTGAAGATGAACAGTGAGATCTGTTCGAAACGTCGGCAGACGACTGGTCCTGACGACCAGAATTTGCCGCGGGTTACCCCCAAAGTAGTTAGAACTAACATATATATATATAAAGAAACTCGTGTTTCCCTACCCGCCAAGTTTTCTCCACAACCAGCCACAGCAACCCACCGGTGGATATGGTAGTGGATAGCCCTTGGTGTCACATCGAAAATATGCGGGTTTGGTGGGTGTGGCTAAGCGTGGGTGGGAGTGGGTGACGAAAATGTGCTTTTTAGCACACTGTTTTGTTATGAGAAGGCCGCAAATGCTTCAGATTGTCTCAAAATAGACGCGCCGACTGTGTCGGCGAGTCTAGAAGGTTCCGGAAAAACCTGCTCTAGAAAGTTCTGGAAGGAGAAGGTTCTAGAAAATTTCCGAAAGTACTATAAGGTTCTAAACTGAGTAGCGGAATGTGCCGGTGTGTCTAGAAGGTTCCTGTACATTCGATTAATTTTTTGAAAGTTCTGGAAGGAGAATGTTCTAGAAGGTTCGCGAAAGTTCTATGACGATCCAAACAGTGTACTAAAAATCTACGCGTGCGAAGCCGCGCGGGCACAGCTAGTGTTAGATATTTACCGAATATTCGTACTCGCCGAATATCATCACGAATACTAAAAACAAACTATTAACTGAGCGCGACGCAAATTACGGTTTGACTGTGCACCCTGTATCCAAACACACCTACGCTACTACTTTATTATAATCAGGGATTCTCCTAACATTGAATGAATGGATTTGTTGAGTTGTCAAGTTGTCAATTGTTACTTGTTTCACAGCATAACATGAGTTATTTCATCCAGTTTCGTTGGGTTATTAATAAGGTTAGGTGCATATTTCATGTAGTTATTCTTTTGTAATACGTATTAAACGTTCGATTTTATTTCCGTTGTGTGTAAAAATAATTGAATATCTTATAAAATAATTTCAAATTAAATCTAATAACATGACCTCTCGTAAGCGTGAAAAAAGTGATATTTATTTTCGACCGCTGGAAATGTACAAACTGATAAAAGAAGTGTTGTGCTTTTTGAACAAAAATTTGCCGGTGGTAAATTTTAATTGCTAAATCTCTTAGTAAAAAAAGAACAGCGGGGTATTATTTATTATTTTGTTGAATTATTCGTATTCGTATTCGCTGAATAGTAGGCATGAAATTCGTATTCTTATTCGTAGTATTCGTTGCATCACTAATTTAAATGACCGAATAAAATAATTTAAATATCGATTGGTTTAGTAATTTGCCAAAGTGAGACACCCCTTTTTTAAGGATAACAAGACCGTTGTAAATAATTGATATTTGAATACCTTGGACGAAGAAAGTAGTAGGTGTGTGTGTGTGTGTGTGAAACAAAATGATTTCTACTAATCTTTAAAGTAATATTAGCACATACTTATTTTGTATGGCATTGTTATGATAGCGCCAACCGTAGAGAGTAGACCAATTGTGTGAGTAGGAAATCCTATCTCAGGATCCAGGAATACCTAGTCTGGCTTCTATGAAAACCGCGATTAAGGAGTAGAATTCCGACGATTTTGGGATTTTGGATCCAGTGACGGACTTTCTCTTTTTACACAAATCAATAAATGGTACTATCGACTGTCCTCAACTACCAGAACGTATCTGCTTGCACGTTCCGTCTCGCGTAACTGGAAGTCATGCAGGTTTTGCCGTGGAAAATGCAGTTAACAACTACATCTTTAATTTCCCACTGCAAAGGCTTCCTAGACTAGCAAACAGATACGAGCAACTTGACGTCTTCGCCAACAATTTTATAATATTCAAATATATTTTAAAAGGTGTATTGATAGATTACTAGTATTTGTCAAATTGAACTGAAATAATTGATTTGTATTTGTTTTGATTGTTGGTTGAGTGAGATAACTAACTGTTATGTAACATTTTTATTATATTTTATTATTTTTATTATGACTTTCTTAACTCGTGCAATTGATTTTCACTCTATATTATTACTTTTTATTTTTTCAATTTTTATTATATTATGTTTTCCTTACGCTTCTGCTTTGTTATATACTTGCTTTTTTCTTTTAATTTTATTTATCTTTATATATTTGTATTTGTATTTTAAGTATTTGATTTCTATTTTAATATGTTATTTTTTCTTCAAACTATCTATTATATATTTTTTTTTATTTATTTAAAAAATCCTTGTTTACAAATAAAGAAACTTAATACTAATTTAACAATAAAACATAAGATAAATTACACATTTTTTTTGTTTTGTTTAATTTGTGGATTATGCCACTCTACTAGGCTACGCCTGTCCCAGAGTGGCGTTATAGAACACAATAATAATATTTTTTCGAGTTCGTCAGTAGTATTTATTTTCATAAGGTAGTTATTATGTATCTACAGAGTATCAAGTGGAATGTTAGTGAAAGTTGAGTTAGTCATAAGTCCAAGTGTAAATATGTGTAGAATAATTGTTTAATGTAAAAAGGGTTAAAGTTTTGTTTAAGATTATTTTTCCTTAATTAATTAATTAATTTATATAGGTATATATTTTTATTTGAAGACATTATTATGCAATTACAGTAAGTAAATTTTCAGTTGCTGTTCTACCTTTGGAGGTAAGCCAGTTGTTTGCTAAAGCTTTTATTTTATTAATTGAGTATATTCTGATTTCCGGGAAGTCTGTTTTAAATATGTTAAATATTTTAGGCCCTATGTATGATATATATATGTATATATATATATCATACATAGGGCAGGTATATAAATGTACACTTTACCTATTTGCTTGTAAAAGCCCTGGAGGGCGTTAATAAATGAAATAAAAATAATTATCGGAGTACCAAAATTATTATTTTTTATTTATTTGTCCTTTTGACATAAATTAATACAACTTAATATTTAAAATAAAGGAAACAATTTATTCTACTACCTCTATAAGGTCTGAGACTATAAAGAAGGAGTTTTGAAGGTATAATGTTATAAATATGCACTAATCTAAAAAATACAAAATAGAATGGAATGTGTAACAATGATTATATACAAAGGAATATTATATTAGTAAGAAGTATTATATTAGAAGAAATAGACGAAAAAAATATTATGAATCACATAGAGTAGAAGCTCGCAATCTAGGCTAGTTCTCTCCTATATTTATAATGATATCAGTGTAACGAGATATCATTCAGAAATGGCAAACTATTGCAGATATATGCTTCATGACTCAGGCTCATTTAAAAAGATAAATATTAATAAGCACAATTTGACGGTCACTTACGTAATCCACGTTTATCATGGACAAAATTCTTATAGCTAAGAATGTGCACAAAAAATATGTGTGT
This sequence comes from Agrypnia vestita, assembly GCA_016648135.1. NCBI lineage: Eukaryota > Metazoa > Arthropoda > Insecta > Trichoptera > Phryganeidae > Agrypnia > Agrypnia vestita. Next base: position 100,064 of record JADDOH010006625.1, on the reverse strand, counting down.
TGTTACGATGCAAAAAATGAACACAAAAGAAGTTTTTCTAGTAAGTAAGTAACCATTTTTAAACTGAAAAATATATATTTATTTGGAATATCATATTGAGGCTTGTAATATTGGCTTGCCAGGCAACTTTCCCTCGCTTTCTTCTTGCCGGACAAAGCTAGGGATTGGTCTTTCGATTGTGGTCGACCTATAATAATCTATATTGAGTCGAGGTCTGCTAATTGTCGTATGATACATGGCGTTGATAATATTGTATATAAATTGGTGATATTCAACATATTTCTTAATTGCATTTGTTGATTTATGACAATATTTTTCTAAACATAATTCTTTAGAATAAAAATTGTGAAATTATGTCATCTTTATAATATTTGTACTTTAGGGAGCGTCCATAAACCACATTGGGGGATTATGCAGAATGCTATACTTATAAAATAGTTTAAGTATGAGAAAAAAGCACAAAATGTCATCTGGAATCAATAGGAAAAAAACTACGTTCCACTCGAAGAGGGTCAAGGTAAAAGTCACGTTAAGGCTGCACGTGGGGGGGGGGGGGGGTTCAAAATAGAGCAACGTAGTTTATAGACGCTCCCTTGTACTCTAATATCTCACTAGGACTACATTCTCATAGCAATAAATACCAATTTGTTAAAAACAGTACAATAATAATTTTGAAACGTCCAAATCATAAAATTTATGTTTTCTGCTTCCTCTCCAGTATACTAAATGCACAACACACATACTTTAAGCCATGTATTCACTAGGGGACAAATTATCTCTCAACATCACGCGCGGCATAGAGTCTACGTGACGTTGCAACGTCGCGCACTGTTCCGCGACGTCGCGCACAACATAGCGGGGCATTTCTACGTGCCGCAGAAACGTTCCCATGCGAACGGTACTCGAGCGAGCTCACGGGGACATTGGGCTGCACGTCAGTATCACGTGGTATGTTTACAAGTGAATGCGCATGCGTTATATCTGTCAACTGACATTAATGTGGGAAAACGAAATTATTGTTCTCCAACTCATCGCCGTACAATTTTGTGGGACACTTCAAAACGTGAATATAAAAATAAAATGATGTGAGGGCCAACAGCGTTCCTTAATATTGTCTTGCTTGGCTATGGAAGGCCCGATTATTTGTAATAAATTGTCAAAATCAGTTGTTGTCATTCGAGTGAAATTGACAAAAGATTCGTCAGACATTCGAAGATCGCATGGAATATCCACCCTTCTTTCTCTTTGCAGTAAAAAATTTCGCACCTACCACCTTTTTCTCCTCTTTCGTTTCGATAAACTCGTTAAAATAAATAGATACGCAGTTGTCATCCTAACCTCATCGGGCGGCAAGTGTAAATAGATACGCAACTGTCAACATAACCTCATCGGGCGACAAGTGATATGCGAGTCCCGGTGTGTACACGTCAAATGACCGCGTCATTGTCCCCGAAACATGAGAGTAGATGTTGAGGCGACATGCCGCGCAGAATGTAACACGATTTGTCCCCTAGTGAATACATGGCTTTACAATTAACTTACAGAGATATTATTTATTAACAAGATATTGATTAGTTATATGATAAGTGATTGTTTATGAATAAGATATCTTTCTGAACCTGAACTATAGAACATAATTTCACAATGTGTTCAAATACCAGGCAGGTGATTGGCTAACGAGGAAGATTTAACAAAATATCTCGTGCACCACGTAATTAAACAAACAATAAAACTTAATTGATATACACTTACAGGGTGAGCGAAAAAATGGAGTTATTAATTAAATTTTAATTAAAAATTTAAAAAGTTTTTCATTTCAAAATGACGTATTACATTATATGTTTGAAGTAGGGATGCGTCCGATACCGATATCGATATATCGGCGATATTAATTTGCCGATACACCGATATTTTTTGAATTTCGCACTATAGATAATCCATGTGTAAAACACGCCATCTTCGAGCTTAATTCGTTCACGTTTAAACACAGCACAATTTATCTGCGCTCAGGGAATCCCCACGTTACATAATTTCATTCCAAACACGGAATACTTGTCGCATCAGTATTCTTACTTTTTTCAAACTAAGTCAAAAACCTGTGCTATGAAAATAGGACTAAATTGCTGGTGTCCTGGATTGTGGCTCGAACCAACGATCAACAGATCACTAGGCGAGCGTCATGACCACTATACTAACAATCTACTCATATAATCTGAACGTAATATTCTGTTAAATTACAATTTTTAAAATTTCATTACAAAGTAAACATTCTAAATAAATATTATACAAGCAATTTCGTCTGTTTCTAATCTAAACCCATAACTTTTTACACCTTTTGAAATCTTCACTGTCCGCATCGGTATCGTTGATACTTTTTTATAAATATCGGTATTGGTATCGTATTGGCAAAAGTGCATATCGATGCATCCCTAGTTTGATGATTCATAACTCTAATTATAAATAACATAAAAACAATAAACCTACTTTTTTTCAATGACACCGTATTTACAAAACCATTCCTCCTGGTTTTATAATAAAACGTGGTTTTTGAGTGACAGATGTGAACTATATTTTCTGTTTAGGTTTTACATAGATACAAGATGTTGCCAGTAGAAAGTGATTATTTAGATATTCAACAACATGTATTAGGATTGTCCTTTTCCTCTTGCTTCGATACATTATGTCAATAATAAAGATTTTTGGTGTGTAACCATCTCGTTGTTAGTCAATAATGAATAAAGTTCTTTTCTTAACTGCTCAAAGACATGTTTGTGCAAAATTCCATAATTTTTTGAGAGATATTTCAACCAATTTTCAATTTTGGCGATTAATTCGTTAAGATGGGGATCTAAGCTAAATTAATTACGAGTACGAGTAAGTAAATTTCCGTACCGGTACAACTTGGCATTTTTTTTCCCATCATTTTCCATCCATCCTCCATTCCAGCCATCATTTTCAACAATGTTTGTAGTTTCAATGATTTCTCCAACATCTAAATGATTGGTTTTCTATAATAAATATGAGTTTTCTATAAAAAACCTTCCGTAAATGTACGAGTATTATATTGGGATCTAGAGTCCAACCAGTATACTTTAGGAGCGACTTTTGTTAAGAGATTACTATTCGATAATCAAGAGCAGGCTAAACCACCAAATGTGCGAGCGCGACATAATTTTTACTATTACACACATAATCAAAAATGAATGGTGAGTCAGAATAATTGGTATTATTTTTGAATTTAATTTTTTTCTTTTCAAAAATTCAAATAATTCAAAAATTGTGGTCAGGCATTACAACGAAATGTTAGTATATAATAACTTACTGAGATTTTTAGTCTATCGGTTTCGAGACAACCACTACACTTAGCATGTGATATGCATATTTCGGTTAGATTATGTGACGGTATTAGTGTGTGAATAACTATGGTTGTGGTTTGTAGTGGTATTAACATGCTAGTGTAGTGGAGTAGTGGAGTAGTGTAGTAGTTAGGAATGAATGTAAAGCTGATCTTAGCATAATTAATAGAATTAAAAAAGGGTCGCTCAGATGGTTCGGGCATGTTGAGCGAATGAAAGTGTGCAATATAATGCAAGTGTTGATGGCTCCAGAAAAAGAAGGCGAACACGGAAGACGTGGCGTGACCAGATTAACCAGATACTGGAAGATGGTCCCGTTAGAAGCCTCAACAACCGGCGAGCTTGCATGCGAAGATGTATGAATGTGGATGAGTTGTATATCAGGACAGAAGAGTACGGCGCTCTATCCTCTCTGCCTACCCCCAGGGGTAAATGGCGTGATGGTAAGTAAGTAAGTAAGTGTAGTGGTTGTCCTGACTGAGAAACGGATACGTTTCGAAATCAGTAGACTTAAAATCTCACTAAGTGATTATATACTAACATAACAATTAGTAAAAAAAAATGTAAAAAAAAAATTGTGGTGAATTCGCGTTAGCTTGTGATAATTACGCGGAACTTTCAAAACTGTCGCGCGGCCGCGCATGCGCGCAGTTCGGAGGGAACGTTGGTTATGAGCTTCCCATCTGAGTTAATCGTCAACAGTAATTAATGCCTAGATACTAGTGAAGGGAAAAACTACATTTCAAAATGAAGACTACAACACACACACGTTCACCAGTTTGAAGACTACAAAGTGTACACTACAATTGTAGTAAAAACTACTTGAAATGAAGTAATTGTAGTACTACGACATGAAGTGAATTAAATGAAGTGAAGTAATGAAGTAATTGTAATATTAATGAAGTGAAGTAATGAAGTAATTGTAATATTAATGAAGTAAAGTAATGAAATGAAGTAATTATACTACAAAATATTTAAGATAAAGGACGATATTTTCTCCAAAGTAACATTTGGCGGCCTAAAAAAAAATTTTCAAACCATGGGGGGGGGGTTGTTACAGTTTCCAGAGATTTCTTCATATATCTACATCAACTTCCCAAAAATTTCACGTAAAAAATGCACTATTTAAAGTATGTTTCTCATACTTTCGACAACTTTGAAGTGTATGTACTTTGTAGTATTCGTTTTGAAATGAAGTGTACTATTTGAAGTTTATAATTTCAATAACTTTGGTGTTTGTAGTTTGTAGTGTGCACTACACTTCAAAACGTGCAAAGTGTGCACTTCAATGTAATGTAGTACTACATTGTAGTAGTGAGTACAGAGTGGACCCATCACTACTAGATACCGAACAAATTTGGAATGTCCCAATGACTTACAGTTGTTGCTTATGTCATATGCTGTATGCGTATGTCAGGATAACGTAACGGAGGGCCTGCTTTATTATTGCTAAAGGTATGTCGTTTTATTGACATAGTAAGTGAGTAAGTTATTGTTTCGGTAAAACCAGTAATGCATTTCCAATATGTTAAACGTGAGCTAATGTGTTTAGTATGCCAGAGATGAAAGGGATTAGGATTGGGAAATTGCTATGCTATTGAAAAGAGATTGCATATTTTTACTCCCTTTTTTTCACTCGTAGCGTCTGCTTGTGTGCCGAAAAAACTTTGGATCGTTTTTAACCCTTTTTCCGTGATCCAATCGAGCTGAAAATTTGCACGCAAACTCGCTGCGATGATTAAAATGATCTAACAATTTTCGTTTTAAAAAATTTAATTATAGAATAATTTTGGATGGATTTTAACGGTTAATTGGAAACCATACAAATGAGAAAGGAGCCCGACGCGCGGAGAAGGCGGTTTCGCCGACGCTGTGCCCCCCTATATCAATTATTACGTTTTCAATATTCTATAAGTTATAAGGATAATAATATACATGGAATAGATTTTAAACATGAACTTAAAGCAAGAGGAACATGTTGATAGAATATCGAATTGGAAACAATAGAAATGAGAAAGGGAGTACAATAAAAACTTGGTTTTTATGGGTTAGTTTTTTGTTTTTTAGAAACGAGTCCAAAAAATATTTAAAAAATCATGCATTTTTTGGCAGATCCTGTGCCAAGGTAGGTCTCGGGTGATATCGCATCATAACGTATACGAGGTACCCGTGTTTTTTGATTGCTTCCATGCGGGCTACTAAAAATATATTGGAGGCCCTCAAAGCACGCGATAAGGTCCAACAAACCACGTTATCGATACGTTTGTTCGAAACGAATCGAGATTTGTGCATTCGGGTGAACGAATCAATATCGCGTTAAGTTCAAGGCTCGTTATTCACTCTGAGCCGTGCGGGCGTGCAGGCACACGATTTGTAAAATTAAATTAAGCATAAATTATAGATTATTAATATTATTAATGTTTAAAGGTATATATGGTCAGTCCTGCTGTACGGAGTGGAATCGTGGACCCTCAAAGTGAGTAGCATGAACCGGCTGGAGGCGTTCGAAATGTGGATACATCGGAGAATGCTCCGGATACCCTGGACGGATATGGTCAGCAACACAAGAGTTCTTCAAAGAGCTAGAGTGAATAGAGAGTTGCTGACAAATATCAAAATCCGAAAGGTATCGTATTTGGGTCATGTGCTCAGAGGAGAAAAATATGAATTGCTCCACCTGATTCTTATGGGCAAGATAGAGGGTCGTAGAGGTGTTGGAAGGAGACAAATCTCCTGGCTCCGCAATATACGCGACTGGACGGGCATAAGAAGTGTTGGAGAGCTGTTTCGTGCTGCCCAGGACAGGGACGCTTTCTCTCGGGTGATAGTCAACGTTGGGGGACCTGACATGACACCCAAAAGAAAGAAAAGAATGTTTAAAGCATTAACTTTATGGTTAGACATTATAACAGAATGTTAGTTAACTTAGTAAAAACCACCATCACTCTCTCCCGGTAGATTCCTGAATGTTCAGTAGGCCAATCAGTGCATGTTTGTCTCTGACAAGATTAACACGCATGTGATCAATATCGGTGAAAGTTTAACAGTACTATGGTTGGGGTGTATAATGTTGTGAATATAGTAGTGTAGTGTTAGTCCTGACGAAGAGACGGGTACGTCTCGAAACCGGTGGACCTTAAATCTGGTAGTGGTTTTTACTAAGTTAACTAACATTCTGTTATAAATTATAGAAGTCTCACAGAGACGAAGCTTATTTATATATGAGAAAAGTAAACGGAAGTAATACGATGGCTCAGGGCTTACAACCTATACGAGCTGGCTTAAGTGATCAATCTACACAATGGAACGTTCACCAATTCCATCGTAAGAACATCCACACTATCAAATTTTGAAAGTTCTATATATGTGTTCGAATCAATTTATTTAAATGTTGTCCAAAATTATTAAATTTAAACGTAAATAATTACACACATAAAATATTGATTTTCTTTTTCATTTACAGTTTTCTTATATACCTAGAAGTTCAGCGATATTTTGCATATTCAAACACTCTCTTTCGCAACCAACCTAACCTATTTCTTGCCTTGGCTTGTGTTTTTCTCTGCATAATGTTATATGAAATCGTATTTCTGTGGAGAATGTTCTGGTTTGAGTTATATAAAAAAAAAAAACTAAAACAAGAGGTTTATCCCAAAAGAACCTTAGCGCTTTGCTTAAAGTCTTGCTTATTGACAAAACCATGTAATGAAAATGTGCTTCATCAGAAAATATGATTTTTTAGCTTTCTTTAGTTGATCTAGAGCCCCATCATAAACTCACGACGATGACGGTAGTCTAGTGGCTGCAGTTCTTGGGTTAACGCAATCTTATAAGGGTGTAAATACAAATCTTTTCGGAAACATTCGATACATTTGCATCTTCTGTAACACTAGCTCTTACAGAAACAATATCTTCTTCTTTATTGCATTTTAATGTCTTATTGCTGTTTTAGCCTGGTTTATCCTTTTCAAATTTAACAACGATTCGCTGAAAAGCAAGCACAGTAGGTCGATATAATACCTATACTCCTTCTCTATACACTTATCTGACTCTTGTAGAGAAGTCTCTTTATTTTGAATGTTTTATTGTACCAGTTTACGTAAAAATAACCAATAAATAATAAAAACATAAAAATAATAAAATAAATTATGCGAAACATAAGTACGCTTATTTTCGTAAATTTTTAAATAATTAGCAAACGCTGTGCAAGCGTGTACTTTACCATAGTTAATTTTCAGAGTTTCCTAAAATAAATGAATAAATAAAAATCAAGAATGCTATAAAATCTATGGTCGCTGCGACATTTTAAAATCATACGATTCCTGTTTAAAACCTCTTTACAAGAGTATTTGTTCAACACCCTATTTCGATAATTGTGTATTTCGTAATTTCATAATCGATTTTTATATGCACATAGTGATCTAAAATAAGAGAGAACATTGTCCAAGTCTTATCTAAGCCAACGTCACTATTATCTATGTTTTTCATGAATTTGTCGCATAAAATTACCTAAACGGTTCGTAGAATATTTCACGAACAAGTTTATGTATTTTCAGCTCTGCACAGACCCATAGCACGTTTGATTCCAGTTTTAGAGTGGTTTTCATGCGAGCATTGTCGTGTTCTTCTTCTGTGAATTTCCCACGTTTTATTCACTTTATTAGACCCATATAATACAAGACAAGAATTAATTATTTCCACCAAGATATTGGAAGAAATGTGTGGAAGGCAATCAACTGTTGTTTCGTAACACCTGAATAGGGGTCGTTTCCGTTTCAGAAATTGTGACCTGGTGGTCAAACGTCTTCTCACTGTGGACGCTACGAAGCCTGCTTAATATTCGTCCCCTATCCGTGGGAAATCAACGAAATTTTAACGGAATTTCTGAATTATTAGGCGCTATCAAAAATATTGATAGTTGAAAGAAAAAACCTAATAAATTATTCCCATGACATGAAATCGTATAGTAAAAGCTGCAGGAAAGATTAATGTTTAATTTCGCTTTTTTATCAAAATGTATATTGAGGTACAACACATGCTTCAATGTACTGACTGCACAAGCCTGATAAATGACCTTTGTTATCTTCAGTCTTCGATTAGCGATAAACGTCTCTATTGATAAATCAACGTTTATTGATAAATCTACATGTTTCGGATCAATTTGTCCATTCATACAATGTATACCAAAAATTAAAATTGAAAGTATAGACAAAAAAACAAAAAATGCTCCTTAATTAATTCTTATATCCAAAATTCTGCAAGTTTTAAGTTTATAAAAATGATTTCAATTTTTAGGAGTTAATTTATAAATCTTCGATTTTTTTTAAATATCGTAGGTAGAGGTACCTATCCTAACTATTTGGTATGTACAGAATTTGGGATATTTTTAATTATTAAATTTGAAATCACATTATTTAAAAAGATCAAATAACTCTAAATAACCAAATCCTTTTACAAATAGTTACCTTCTTAAATTGTTATCACATTGGTTCCCAATTAGTTATTTAAGCCCCTCATATTTTTCTTTTTTTTTTTATCCATAAATTAAATATTCTTGATAACCATTGGCACCGAAATATCAACAAATAGTGGTTTAATCAAAGTGTTTTATTTTTATTAATATCTAATAGTTTCAATATTTATAACAATAAGAAGACTTTGGTGGTTGGGTCATAAATAGAGCAAATACCTTGCGACATCTCGCAGAGAGCACTATTGCACTATTTCCGTCATGCTGCAGATATGACGCTATCACCCGATTAGTACCAATTGTTTTTTTCTACTTGGTTGACCTTGCGGATGAGGGATCGTCCTCTTCTTCTCCGACCTTTGACGTGGCCCTCAGCATCCAGATTACCCAAACTAGCTTCTGGCGAAAATATCCAAAAAATGGGAGAATTTATGTTAGTCAAACGGATTGGTCTTTTTTTGACGCATTGTTCCTGTAGAAATGCGAACTTTGTTTGATTCGCTGTCCATAGTATGCGCAGCATGCGTCTCCAGCATCACATCTTAAGGGAATCAATACGTTTTCTCTCACTTGCTTTCAGAGTCCACGATTCCCCTCATTCCGTATCTTTTCAGATCTGGACATAGAACTACTCGTTATACCCATTCGTCGTTTGATTTCTGGTTCACAAATACCATCGTCAGAAACCGTAGATTCGAGATAATTAAAATTGTTGCCAATTTCTAGATCTGGTAGGTTAACCTGGTTATGTCGAATTAGTAGTTCAACCACTTATTTTTCTCTTTGTCAGTTATTATTAATATTTTATTCCATAATAGCAAAATCACTTTGTAGTAATGTCAATCATATAAATAAACAAAAAGAAAACATTTTGTATAAAAACAATGTATTTTTTAATGTTTCGGAACCAACGGCCCCTTCATCAAAATTAATAACCCCAATTGCAAATAGTTATCATTTAAATATGTCTCATGTTAGTTCCTAATTACTAATTTTATTTTTGCTAATGTCGCTACATCATATTTTATTTTTTAGTGTATTTTGTATCCCGATGAAGGGACCATTGCCCCCGAAACCTGTTGACTATTCAATAAATAGTGGTTTTATTTAAAGCGTTTTCTTTTTATACATTTTGAATACTTTATCGCTCCACGATTAAGTTGCCAGAAAAGATGCGCCGGCAATTATTTATTGCGGCCATCAATTTTACAATATGATAGGCCATGTCGGGAGCAGGTTCCCGCGCTTCAACGCGAACCTAGCGGCGGATGTCCTAATCTAATGGGGGGTGCCTAGTACCTACCCCGGCCCCGACGGGCGCCGCGGGAGGGGGCATCATTAGTCGCTATCTTACAGCAAAAGGCTATTAAAAGCCACGCTTGCCCGTTTCGCCAGGCAGCAACACGTGTGCTGTGAATATCTTTATTTACCAGCCGTTAGAGTTCTACAATTAGTTTAAAATTGTAGCTTACATAAAATTGGAAAATTACCTAAAGTAACTTCACCAACAACGCGGAATGGTGATACCGAAGTAGGTAGGGGAGAACGAGGTGAGTTGAAACAAGGGTGAGTTGAAACAATGGTGATTTGAAACACTGTCGATATCATAGTAACTATAGGTGTTCGAATGACTCTGATATTGCGGTTTGTATTACTTTGGGCCGATGATATTGTCGCTGTGGGGGAGAACAAAGAGATCCCAATAAGCCTAAAAAGAAAAGCCTTTGAATCATGCATACTGCCAGTGATGACGTATGGATTGGAGACTATGGCACTTACAAAGAAAAGTGTAGAAAAGCTCAAATGTACGCAACGATCCATGGAGAGATCCATGCTTGGAGTAAGCCTAAGAGATAGAATTAGAAACGACGAAATTAGGCGCAGAACTAGAGTAGTGGATATCATGGATCGTGTAGCGAAGCTAAAATGGCAATGGGCAGGACATGTTGCAAGACAGGATACTGGCCTCCCAGAGTTCTGAAATGGAGACCTTGGGAAAATAAAAGAGGCATCGGAAGACCTCAAAAGAGATGGGCCGATGATATTGTCGCTGTGGGGGGAAAGAAATGGCTACAATTAGCCAACAACAGGAAGAATGGAAAAATAAGGAAGAGGCCTGTATCCAGCAGTGGAAAGACGAAGGCTGATGAAGAAGAAGAAGAAGATTACTTTGACACACGCACCAATTAGTCCGTATGCACCGACGGCGGTTGGTGAGCAAAAGTGCTTTGCATATAATCTCAACTATAAAATTGGGAAAGTTATCACTAGAAATCTAAATTTTGTGTCAACTCACCTCGGTCTCCCCTATCCAAATCAATACATAAAAAGAAAATTGCAATGTTTTACCTATGTAAATGGATTTTGCGTATACACTTTAAAAGTGAGCTCTTTACTTTGTTTATTGAGCTAAGCTTCTCAAAGGAGGATGCGCATTTTGGTACCCAATTTTGCATTTTACATTTTGATGTCCAATCATACATGGTTGGATAGCTCTTTTGAAGTAAACAAAAAAATTCTACGACGACAAACCGGTATAAGTTGTCCATTTTGAAATATACTCATCGGAAGATACTGAATTTTTAGCTCTAAATGTACTTATGATATTAATGTATACTATAGATGTCTCTCTCACAGAGACGAAACTGTATTTTTTCAAGGGAGAGTAGGTATAAAAGTCTTTTTTTGGGTGGCCATAGGACGTACGACCTATCGTACGGTTGGCTTAGGCGATCACTTTACACATATGTAACGTTCGCCATTTCCACCTATGATAGAATACCACGTCTATTAATTTTTTGGAAGTTGTACATATATTAAATTTTTGCGCCACGTTTCACATGTGAGTTCTAACGACCCCCTAGCGGCTAGCACCAAAGCTTTTTCCTTCCCCTTGAATAACTACAGATGTCGCTAAATGAGACATCTATGTTGATTTTGGAGTTTTTTTTAGCTGTATACTTTATCTTGTCTAATGGAATTCATCCGAATTTCTATCATTACACTAGTATATATAGAAATATTATTTTCAATCTATTAAACTCCTATTTTTACGAGTATTTTCATTCAAAATATTTTGAGTATGTCCAAATTTTTCAGAACAGAACCGGATTGTTTGTCACAGGGACATGTGACAAACAATCCAGTTCTGTTCTGAAAAATTTGGACATACTCAAAATATACTTATGATAATTCATATCTCCGGTTCAACTTAACCGATTCTAATGATTTTTACGAAAATCACAACTAAATAAACAGTTTTCTATAAAAATCGACCCAATTGTCTTGAGAGTAAGGTGTGATCTATTAAAAAATACAATTACCACAATTCGTATCGAAGCATACTATTATTCAAGCCGTACCGTTGCCGGTACCGGTTCCAGGTTCCATACATTTGTGCGCATCATCCTTTAATCAAAATAACCGGTGATCAGACCATGTGGAGAGAGCAACTTATCAACAAACGTCGAAATCACTCAGGACCCGCAGTTGGTAGATTTCGGAGCGATAATGTCACGAAAGACGTATTGCTTTAAGAAACTGCAAAGAAACGCGCAAAATATAGGAATTTTTCTTTTTATGCTCTATCCATTCAACGGACGTTGACTATCAGGTTAGCTCGAAACAGCTATTCTTCAAGGGCCCCGACTTCCGGCAATCTTTCCCTGCATTATGAGTTGCAAGATCTCGAACTTCTCTGGATGTCTCATCACATGTCCGAAATATTGAAGTTTCCGGTTTTTCAGTTTGGAAGATAACAGAATATACAGGGTTATTTGTAAAACATTAATAACCTCGCAAGACTATATTCCTGCCTTGATTATTAGTCGAAAATGTTCAAGCTATTATGACCTAATATCAATAGTTAAGGAGAAATGCGACATCAAAGTTTGCATTTTTTTTTCAATATTCCTGACTTATTTTTGTAAAACGTTGGACTATCATTACAGTAACTTATATCGAATACGAAAAATTAATTCTCTTTAATACAAATCAAATAAAAAATTAAAAACCTTCGAATTAAAAAAATTCCAATTGGAATGTTTTCCAATTGGAATTTTTCAGGGTTTTTATCATTTTATTTAATTTGTATTGAAACCAATGAATTTTTCGTAATCGATATGAGTTACTGTAATGATAGTTCAACGTCTTACAAAAAATAAGTCAGAAATATTGAAAAAAAAATGCAAACTTTGAAGTTGAATATCTCCTTAACTATTGACATTAGTTCATAATAGCTTGAACATTTTCGACTCATAATCAAGGCAGGAATATAGTCCTGCGAGTTTATTAATGTTTTACAAATAACCCTGTATATGTACGGAATGTTCTTTTAGAGGTATAGAATTTTAAAATGAAATAAAACACACAAAAATCGTGGTAAAGACCATGGTATTGGTTTTATTGAAAATATAGTTTTATGCTATTAGTGTTAAAAAATAGGGTGTTTTTTAAGAGGTTTATTTTCAGAATTAGGAACACTTTTGGGATAGTTGATTTTTGCTCGGTTTAGTTTGCCATTTCACCATGAATTGACTTACATCGGAACAACACTGCAAATTCTGGAAATATATTTCGAAAAAAGTGGTATCGTAATCGTATTGAAACGCTAATTGCATATCTTTCTAATAAAGCCAATTCCACAGCCATTACCGCGTGTTTCATTTCATTTTAGAGTTCTATAGGTACCTTTAAAAAAACACTCTATATTATTAAAGAAGTTAGTAGCTTAGGAACATAGTTTTATTTTTATTTTATGATGTTTTAAATATAAAACCCTTTTAATAAATCTAAATCTCGGTTGAAAGGGGCATTTTTTTTAAATTCCGACGAGGTATTGTCAATTCTGAAGACAATGTAGGAGACGGGCGAATGTCGGAGGCCTCGGAAGAATGTGCGGAGAGCGGACCCGGGTGAGGGCGGGAGGGGGCGAGGCAGGTGCACCCTCACCTGCCGCTCGTGCGCGGGCGCGAGCCACAACCCTCGAGGGGCCGGCCGGGGTCCAATTAGGAATCACAATCAAATCAAATCCCAATAAAAACTAACCCATAAAATCCAAGTTTCTATTTTACTCCCTTTCTTTGTAAATTAAAATAAATAAATAAATATAAATATAACTTTATTCCAGAATGTGGGGAGGTTCGTGCAATCCCACACATTCCATTTAAAAGTAGATACACATATTAAAAATATTATATAAAACAAAAGAGAAATAGGAAAATCATATAAAATAGAAGAGAAGTATTATAAGTATTAAAAGAATTAAAAGAAATATATGGTAAAATATCGGCTTTAGCGAGCGATGGCAAGTCAATTATGCGGGGCCAGTATCTTTCTCCAGTGTGCATCGATGCTAGATGCTGGAGTAAGGCGGGCTTCCAGGATAAGAATATTTCCGGAGCTGTATATCCTTTTATTACGTTTAATTTATTAATTAAGTTTACCATCATGTAATAATTGATTGACTGAAAATGAAACATGTCTAGACAAATATCTATGTCAAAAATCTCTATAAATATTTCTTTATTATTTGATTTCTTCCCAAAAAATCGAAGTGTGCTGTCATCTGTGAATAGTCATAAATTTTCAAAATTCGTAGTGAAGTACCTATTTTACCTGCCGACGGAGTAATTCAAATTTTAAATATTCCGTGGCGTTATCGGGCCGCCGGCGCCGTTGGTAGTAATCAAACTTTTGTAATGATTCCAATTTGAAAAAAACATTAAAATTTCTAAAAATCCAAAATTATACTATAATTATTATTATTTTTTAACGAAAATTTGACAGATCTTCTTGATCGTCGCTATGAGTCTGCTTGCAAAGTTTCAGCTCGATTGAATGACGGGAAGAGGGTCAAAAATCGATCCAAAGTTTTTTCGACGCCAAGCAGGAAAGCAAGCAAGCAGACGCCACGAGTTAATATAAAGGAAGTAAAAAAGACAATCCAATTGGGTCATTTTTTAAAAAGAGTTCATTTTTGGTGGTAGTGCATTTATCCGCGAGTCCCTTTTTCCTAGATTATTGGTTGATCCCCCAGATTATGTATCACTTCTGCATTTGCAATTATGGGCCGCGTATGTAGGTGTGTGTTCAATATTATTAATGAATGTCAACTCAACAGTGCATTTAAGAAAATGGTGGGCAATTGAAGCGATAAAATTCTTACATAAGTCATCGGTTGTTTATTTGATGAATTTTTTTGTACATATTTCAACCGTATTTATATCAAAATCATCATCATTAGCTGTCTTCTAACCAATGCCAAATGTTCATAAAAATGTTTATGTTCGCAAAAATTGATGATTTTGTCAGTCCAACCGGCTTAAGGGAGGCCTGTTTGTCTTATCTTATATGCTTTCTTATCCATACGTTACTTTTCCAATCTTTTTGTGATACTAAAAACATATTTTCATGCCATTTCGTGTTATTTGAAGTTTTTGGACTTCTTTTAATATTAAGAGATCCGTGTATAGCAGCCATACTAGTATTTAATCACTGGGAGTATGTATTGATTGGAAACTTTGTTGTGGAATATTACTTTATACACTTTTTACAGTGGAAGATTACTTTATAAAATCATATTCAGACGTCCGAATGCCGTGCTGCCCAGCTTTGACCATCAAATAACTTTATTTGGCTTTGCCTGCTGCTACGAAATTTGTTTTTCGATGTAGACATAATTTTCGACTTGTTCAAGCTTAGTTTGATCTTTGACACATTTTTGTATATCAAACTATTAATGTCTATCGGCTATTTTAGGGTTAATCCTCAAACGTTTGAACTTAAACCTTTTACGAAGTAAGTGGTGAGTTTTAACGGAAAGTCTGTGTTTTTTATCGTTTTATTGAAATGCTCCTGCGCTAATGAGGAGCGGTAAAGCTGGGTTCATTTTCCCTCTGAAGGATTTGTCCACTGGAGGAAAGCCCCCACAATATTGCCGTTGGTGAGTGTCTTCACATTCTGTTATTTTTTTTATTTTTTTTTTATTTTTAATACATACACGGTACAACCACAGTACACTAAGAACAGTAATACGTCTTCATACAAACTGGCCGCTACCCATTAGAATGTGTGCGTGCGTGCTCGGCGCCGTGTACGCACGCACTGTGACGCACACATTGACATAGAATATGGGGGCACAAGGCGGCGGCAGTAAGGGCCGTGCCTTCGGTGCCATTCGCGCTCGCAGCCGCCGCTTTAGAAAAAAAATGCGCTTCCTGTAAAAATGCCTTTTTTTATGTTTGTGGTGCTTTACTAAAAAGGTGTGTTGATTATCACAAAGACTGTGAGTTTTTAAAAGTCTACGTATGTTAATCAGCGTTCTTGCAATTTAAGTGCAGAAAATAGGTATACTAATTAAAGAATTTTTCGGGTTTCGTGTCTACCTTATGCGTCGGAATCTCAGACGCTACGAGTTAAAAGAAAGGGAGTAAAAATAAAGTGACAACCCTAGCGTCAACGCAAGAGTAGGCTAATAACTCGCCGACAGGCCGGAGATAACCAACTGTTCTGGGAATACTGTGGTACAACGTGCCATTAAAAAAACCATGTACATAAAAAATGTACGTAAAAAGTGATTTATAAAGATATGTGAAAAGAGATATGATTAACAATACATTAAGCAAATGATATAAAGTATTAAAAAATTACAAAAAAATTAAAAATCAAATGTAAAACTCAAAAAGCAATGAAAATAAAAGCAAATAAAATAATAGTAAGCAAATCAATGAAATTCAAGAGACGAACAAAATTACAGCAAAAAGAAAAAATTGTAAGCAATTCAAACAAATCAAATCTGGAAGTGAAGAAGCAATAAAATTATAACATAATAAAATGAAATATGAATTCAAAAAGCGAAAACAAAAACTAGACATGACATCAATAATTGATTATAAACGATCAAATTCGTCTAGAAGAGCTTTCTTGTAGGCGGCTAGTGTTTCCGAAAAAACATCTGATAGGTAGCCATACTCGTTTCCTAAACTATGGAGCCTTCTAATAGGTGAGCTATAAAGATAATTTACACTAACATTGTCACAATGAAACGATATACTTTGTCTAGTGCTCCTGGAAGGGATGCGATAAAAAATTAGCTGCGTTAGTTCTAACTGTTGTAATAATTATTTACGATTTTATATAGTAATATGAGGTCAGCAATTTTCCTTCTATCGGATAAACTATTTAGTTTAATTAAAGACAATAGAAAATTATAATTTATGTCAACTATTGGTATATGTAATTTAAAATTAACAACTCTCAAAAATTTGTGCTGCATTCTTTCAATATTATTGGAGTGAACAGTATAATGTGGAGACCATACAGGAGAATTAGATTCTAATTGAGTTCGTACTAGAGACGTATATAATAATTTAATGGAATTTATAGTGTTAAAGTCTTTTGTAAGCCTCAAAATAAATCCTAGCATCTTCAATGCATTATTCGTGATTATTCCTTCATCTTCTACCTAGCATCTTCAATGCATATAGGTATGCACTTGAATTACAATTATATATTCCATCTTTATCTATTCTTCAAAGACTCAATGGTAGTTGTTGAGTAAGAATTAAGAATAGATGCAAAGCGCTTTCAGACGGAAAGCCGTGGTCTATATTTAAAACAAAAAGACACATAAAAATTATGCTATTTTCGTCTGATCTCAGCACACTGATCTCTACAGTATTACAGCTTCATGTAAGGACCAGAATATCAAGGAAGCATGAAATTTTGTCGATCCCTCTAACATAGCAGTATCGCACATATATATATCACTAATATGTAGGTATATGGACAATATAATAGTGAATGAGGAGGACATATTCTTCAATTCATTACTAATTTGTAAAAATCCTTTAATGCCACACTTTTTATTAAAAACGTGTTTGTATATGACATGATGGTACTAAATATTTGTTATAAATTATTTATATGTTCATGTAATACGTTCATACGTATTTTACTTTCGTAAATGTATATATTTCATTTATTATTTTATTTTAGATCGCAAAATGTTCAGTTATTTACTGTGTCATTATATTTCATTTCATATGTAAATATTAGGTCCTTACATATGAAATTGACGTTTAGTATGGGAGGAACATAAAGCCGATTTTTTTTAATTATAATATATTTATTTAATCAAAGTATGTACCATTGCTATCTATGCACTTTTGCCATCTCATAGGTAGTTCATCGATCCCTTTACTTAAAAAACCATTCGGACGGGAATCAATAAAATCTTTTGAAGGCGGTTTGGACTGCCCCATCGGAGTTGAATTTTTTCCTTTGCAAGAAGTTATCCAAATTTCGAAAAAAATGGTAATCTGTTGGTGCAAGGTCCGGAGAGTATGGTGGATGTCTTAGACATTCCAATTGAAGCTCCTCTAATTTGGTAGCCGTCTGTTGTGCAGTGTGTGGTCTAGCGTTATCATGAAGCAGCAGTGGCCTAGAGCGATTAACCAGCCTCGGTTGTTTAGCAGCTAGCTTTTCCATCATGGTTTGCAGTTGCTGACAATAGACATCTGCCGTAATCGTCTGGCCAGATTTAAGAAAGCTGTAGTGAACGACACCAGCACTAGTCCACCAAACGCTCACAAGTAACTTTTTTGGAGTCAATTTTCGCTTGGGGCATGGTTTGGCTGGTTCGGCAGGGTTCAGCCATTGCGATGAGCGCTTCCGATTATCGTACAGGATCCACTTTTCATCACAGGTAATGATTCGATTTAAAATCCCTTCATTATTGTGCCGGTTGAGTAATGCAACGCAGCAGTCAACGCGCGTTTGTTGATTGCTTCACTCAATTCGTGAGGTACCCACCTTTCAAGCTTTTTCACCTTACCAATTTGCTCCAAGTGGATTAAAACAGTTTTATCACTAACACCGCAGCCTGCAGCTAACTCGGATGTGGTTTGCGATGGATCCGCTTCCACAATAGCCTTCAATTCTTCATTATCAACTTTGGTCTCCGGCCGTCCACGGTGCTTGTTCTGCAGGTCGAAATTTCCAGAACGAAAACGTTGGAACCAAAAACGCACTGTGTTTTCTTTTGCGGCACCGTCGCCATACACATCATTAATCCTTCGAGCCGTTTCTGCAGCACTGGTACCACGGTGGAACTCGTACTCGTAAATAACGCGATATTTCAAGTTTTTCATTTTGTAAACTGAGTGACGTAAAGAAAAAAACAATTGAGGAAAAAACAAATGAATTATAATTTTCAAAACACAAATACATGAGTAAATAGCTGTATAAATTTGGATTTGGAATTCCTAACCAAAGAGAAGATATTTGAGATCAAATTTGCCAGTACGGCAAAACGTGAATTTCATATGTAAGGACCTAATATATATTGTTAATGCATCTGTAATATTTGGAATATTTGTTGACTATGGTTGTTAGTAATATTGTAGTAAACGGATGTCATAAGCATTTATAAGAGGTTTCATAACATGTTTTTTATTATTCAATTGTTAAAGCTCTGTACAATATAAAATTAATTAATAAACGCACACATGGACAAAATTGGACGCAGATTAGCAAAAGAAAATTCAAAATGAAAAGATACTTTGGTTTGTATCGTAATGCATAACATCCAAAACTTTTGTATCTTAAAAATTAGCATCTTGCCATTAGAGTGATTTTTATTTTCATTGACTTTGTTACTTTATTTTATTCATTCCCGTATATGTTTATACATTTTATTCCAGTCTGTTATTATTACACATACATTTATTTATAAATATAATTATGTAGATTTTTTATCCCACGTTAGCCTTACTAGGTGTATACCTGTCTTAGGGTAGACTAATTGTAGGAATAATACGAAAGACCAATATTATTTTAAAACGCTTTATAGTTTATTCGTATAAATAAAGTTGTTAATAAAATCAATTTTTTTAGATAACTATTTCATTTCGATTCTTTTCTTCCAAATATATGCTTCTTGCTTCTTGTTCCCACTGCACGCGCCCGCTGTGTATACAGGGTTATTTGGAAATATTAATAACCTCGCACGACTGTATTCCTGCCTTGATTGTGAGTCGAAAATGTTCAAGCTCTCATGACTCTCTAATATCAATAGTTATGGAGATATGCGACATCAAAATCTGCATTTTTTTTCGATATTTCTGACCTATTTTTTGTAAAACGTTGGTCTATCATTACAGTAACTCATATCGATAATAATAAAAGTTAAATAAAATGATAAAAACCCTAAAAAGCTCCAATTGGAATGTTTTCCAATTGGAATTTGAAGGTTTTTATTTTTTTCATATTCGATATAAGTTGCAGTAATGATGGTCCAAAGTTTCACAAAAAATAAGTCAGAAATATTGAAAAAAAAATGCAAACTTTGATGTCGCATATCTCCATAACTATTGATATTAGGTCACAATAGCTTGAACATTTTAGACTCATAATAAAGGCAGGAATATGGTTCTGCGAGGTTACTAATGTTTTCCAAATAACCCTGCATAGATGAAAGCTTACAAGAGCGTTAATCGGGCAATATTTTATTCATTTTCACCGGTTCGTCTCTGTCAAAAGAAAAAAAAACAATTATGCAGTTATCTCAAGTGCATAACGATCTTTCGAAACACGTCGCGATAATGATTTCGACATAATTTTAACGATCAAAGTAGCAGAAAATGCAATCACACCGAGATGATCAGCCGATATGCCCGGGAACAGTTAGCGCGCGTCGCCAGTTAAGGGGGGGTAAGGTTTTTAACTTCTTTTTTTTTGCATTTTATTTTTAATTTTTTAAATGAATGTATAACATCGCAAGAATATTGTGTCAAAATTTCAAGTCAATCGGAGCAAAATTGACGAAATTATGAACATTTGAGAAATAGTCAGACTGATTTTCTATACCTGCTCGGGCAGCTGAGAGACGCGCTCATCTGAAGACTACCGGACGTGCTATTTATATTGGAAGAGTTTTGCGTAGACAAGTACAAACAGATGCTGATGATGAAAGCTCTTTGCCGTGTGAACATGGCATCGACGATTATGTGTAAGTATAAAATAAGTGTTGAGTTTTATTTTGAATTTTACAGTGTGCAAAAATTTATAGCGTTTTCCCCACATCTCACGTTTTCAAAGTCGGTGTCCATCATAACTTCAAAACTACTGCACCGATCCTTTTGAAATTTTGAACACTATTTCTGTACATAATTTACGAGGTAACGCTGGAGACTTTTTTTCAAATTTGTTATTATTTTTTATTTTTTAATAACAAATTAGTCGATATTTTTCGCAAAAAATCGCGTTTTTCTCTTCAAAGTGTTCCAAAAAATTGAAAAATTGAAATTTCAAAAAACCCTCCCAGCGTTACCTGGGAAAACCTATTATCTAACGAATGAACTTTGATTTTTTGATTTCAGATGATCTAGCACCAAGTTATGATGGACACCGCAATTCTACTTTTTTCCGAGACACGTCCGAATAATTGCTGCCATTGCCGTATTTTTTAATATTTCGTCTTGAAAATTTTACACAATATTCTTCAAATGTCATACTTTAATGTATCATTAGTTTTAATAAAGAGATTTTAACTGTGTCGTCACAAAAAATTCACAAAAACATGCCTTTTTTTGTACGAATTAACCTTCCCCCCCCCTTAACAGCGTTAACAGTAAACAGACACCCGAAAGGGAAAGGCGATTATCTAGAATTAGTTCGGCGTGCAGCCTCGGACGTGCCAGGGCGCGGTGCCCGGGTTCGACACCCAAATCAGATTCACGGCGAGGAGCCAGATCGCCGGTATAATTGAGCGCTTCTTGTAAAACCCACCGACCGAGGCCGTCCGCCATTCGGAGGGTCGCCGATTATAATTAATTGACTTCATCATCGAACAAGATGTCGGAATATTTATATCCATCAATATTTTATGGATATCAAATTTACATTGTGATATATTTTTGTAGACATACAATTTTAATTCAATTTATTTATTTTTAATATAACATTTACATTACAAACATATGTTTAATTCGTAAATGTTATTAACAAGTGAGATAATATACAAACAACAAAATATCAAACGTATATAAATTCATTCATATCAAAGGTGTAGGAGAATCCTGCTTCGGAAAACTCCTTCAGACACATGGAATATATCAATACCCAAAGCGATTTTGTTCAGCATAGCTCTAGCTCTTCCAACAGGCATAACCATCGGCAGGTTGGTCCTGTATATTGGAATGTGAAACAATCTATGCTGACGATGTCTATGTAATTATCAGGAACATACAAACCAATGCTCTGCATAATTTCATATTTATATTTCGATCATACCACGCAACAATCGAAAATGTGTAATCAAATACACATTCCCTCTAGTCTCTAGACTATTGTAGTCAAGCATACTCTGGAGATACTCGGTTGGGTAAAGCCAAGGATAATGCCCGTACTCTTTCATGTAGAGATATCTCAGAAACTTATTTTGGACTTTCTCCACCATAAGAGAGTACTTGCTCTCATGTGGCCCCCAGATCATCGAGCCACTCTCGAGTCTACTTCGCACCAAGGAGTTGTAAAGAGTTCACAGTACGCGGGTATTCTCGAAAACTCTGGCAGTACGCAGAACAAATCCTAACATTCTCAAAGCATTACCACTAATCGTCTCTATGTGATCGTGAAATGTTAGGTTGCCCACAAATCTAACACCTAGATCTTTAACATTTGATATTCTTGTCAAATTTTGGTCGCTCATTTTGTAGCGAAAAATAGAATTTTTTGGGCCCTAGTGAAGGATGTAACCGAACACTTGGAAACATTAAACAAAAGTTTATTTCGTCTTCCCCATTCAAATATATTTGATATATCTGCTGTGAGAAGATGAAAATCGTCCAAAGTTGACACCTTTAAGAAAAGCTTTAAGCCATCCGCAAATAACAGAAAGTGCGAGTTTAAAATTACATTTTTTATTTTATATATAAAAATCGAAAACAACAATGGACCCAGGTTAGATCCTTGCGGGACACCCGAGAAGGTAGAGAAGCACTCTGACGCGAATAGACCGTAGGAGACGTAATGGTTCCTATTTTGTAGGTAGTTCGCCATTAATTTTAGCATACCATCCGAAAAACTTTCGGATGGTATGCTAAAAAATGCGTCTTTCGCTGTTTCTTCTGTACTTAATAATGACTATGGCCCAATTTATTTCCACAAAGCAGGGGATCCATGCCCAGGGCTTGGCCCATGTGTGATAGTATTTTATAAAAAAAATTCTCAATTGAAATATGAATTTCAAAGCAGTGGAGATGAGATCCCTCAGACGTATGTGCGAAAATCCATGCAGATATTAGGAATGAATTTAAAGCTGATCTTAGCATGATTAATAGAATTAAAAAAGGGTCGCTCAGATGGTTCGGGCATGTTGAGCGAATGAATGAGGAAAGAATGGTAAGACAGATATAATTCAAGTATTGATGGCGCCAGAAAGAGAGGGCGACCGCGGAAGACGTGACACGACCAGATTAACCAGATACTGGAAGATGGTCCCGTTAGAAGCCTCAACATCCGACGAGCTTGCATGCGAAGATGTGTGAATGTGGACGAGGCGAGAGCTGTATGTCAGGACAGAAGAGTGTGGCGTTCTATCCTCTCTGCTTACCCCCACGGGGAAACTGCGTGATGGTAAGTAAGTAAGTATAGTATAAAAACATCCTACATACATTACAATCAAAATAAATCTAGAATATTATTAATTCCCTCAAAAATGTAAAGATCGATCCAAATTCGGAAACAAAACCGACACCTACAAAATATTCCAAATATTTTCTTTGTATAGTAAAATATATTTTCTATATATAGGCGTAAGCAGATGTATCGATTGGCAAATGATATATTTCCGTAATAGTGTATTAAAATTTAACACGAATTTACAAAATTGCATAAAGCTATTTCACAAATATAAAATCACTGCTTTTAAAGTATTAAATCTATATATTTGTTTCATTTTATAACCTTATTATTATTACAAACATATTTTGATTTTGTTTTATTTATTTGATCATGTGTATGAAATGAAATGAAAAGCAGTTAATGCTTGGGTTTTGTTTATAATGAAATGTGTATATTAAAATGTCATTACAGAAGCAATGAATTATGTATATTACATAGTTTTATCGAAACATGTTATCAAACTATTGTGTCAATCAGTAAAAAGTGTATAATAATTTATTTACTATAAGTAATACGATGTTTATGAGTGTAAAAATAAAAATATTCGCTATATAAATTGTTATAAAGTCTGTCATTCGCAGTTACTTTTCCAAAATCCTTTACAACAATTCATTGTAAATTATGTTGAAAACTGTGATTTGGTCTCCTTTTTACAGGGTTCATATAAAAAATATAGAAAGGGTACAACGTAAATTCCTAAAATTTATAAATTTTAAGCTTCATATTCCGATCGACCAAATAAACTACAAATATTTGCAAACTAATCTTAATCTCCTAACCTTGGAAGATCGAAGAAAATTAACAGATTTAATATTCCTTTTTAAAATATTACACTCAAATTTCGACTGTTGCGAACTCCTGAATAGTATTAATTTTAAAGTACCTAACCGTAGGACCCGCCAAAACATGCTGTTTTATTGTGACAATTTGGACACAAACTATCGTTCAAATTCCAGCATACCTCGGATGCACAAACTGGGCAATGAACTACCTACATATGTCGACATTTTAAATCTATCTCTCTCAAAATTTAAAAAATCATTATATGATCATTTCTTTTCAAAATATTAAATTTTTATATAATGTCTTAAATTTTTTATATATACCTGGCTATTCAAATTTAATATTGCTATATTATCGGTGAGTAAAAATTTCTGAGATCACTACTTTACACTTTTTTGCATATATACTTTTTTAATATATATGTCTAACCTCATTATGTTTAAACTATGCATATATACTTTTTTACATTTATACCCTTTATTTTTCTTTTACATTTAATCGTTTGTTGTATTTTAATTATGTATAAACCTGTTGTAAAAGGCTATTAAGCCGTGTAATTAATAAAAAATAAAAAAAATATATTGTAAGTTAACAGTTAGTTCACTCACATATATACGAATATAAAAGTTGGCTTCATAAATTTCGTAAACAATCACATCACAGTCCTCTTAAGGCATGAAGAACACTGGATTCCATGTAGGAACAAGCTGTTTACATGAATTGAATTAACGACATTAAAAGTTTCATTAAAATAAATTAATTTTATTGCGATAAATGCCTGCATTAAGGTGTTTTCTTTTTCAGAAAAGAACCACTACATTACGAAATGTTATTCGCATTCTCTTACGAAGGACTGATTAATAATTCACTGTTATATGACATTATTAAACGATACTATTCAATAACAGTATATTCTTTCTCTTGCATTTTTATCACATTTTTTGTATCATATTAAAATTCATTCATGTTTCATAAATTATAAATACAAATATCTTCTTAATTTGACACACAAAATTATTTAAACAATTACGAAATGTTATTCGCATACTCTTACGAAGCACTGATCAATAATTCATTGTTGTATGACATTATTAAACGATACTATTCAATAACAGTATATTCTTTCTCTTGCATTTTTATCACATTTTTTGTATCATATTAAAATTCATTCATGTTTCATAAATTATAAATACAAATATCTTCTTAATTTGACACACAAAATTATTTAAACAATTACGAAATGTTATTCGCATACTCTTACGAAGGACTGATCAAAAATTCATTGTTGTATGACATTATTAAACGATACTATTCAATAACAGTATATTCTTTCTCTTGCATTTTATCACATTTTTTGTATCATATTAAAATTCGTTCATCATGTTTCATAAATTATAAATACAAATATCTTCTTAATTTGACACACAAAATTATTTAAACAATTAATAAATTAGCAAGCCAACGATGTTTTAAAAATGAATAAAATTACTCCACTTATATGACTGTATGGACTTGTGACGTGTCTTTTTTATCTTACATAGATTAAAAGATTATCTTACATGTACTAAAATTATTCCAAAATATGTCAGTTAACAATATTTTTATATGTAGGTATGTTC
Organism: Agrypnia vestita; assembly: GCA_016648135.1. Classification (NCBI taxonomy): domain Eukaryota; kingdom Metazoa; phylum Arthropoda; class Insecta; order Trichoptera; family Phryganeidae; genus Agrypnia; species Agrypnia vestita. The sequence goes on along the minus strand of JADDOH010006625.1, from coordinate 74,151 downwards.
TGAATACAGTTATTGGATTTTGTCCCCAGAGGAGATTAATTAATTAAGATAAATTGTAAAAGTCTCACAGAGACGACAAATTTATATGTAAAACATGTATGGAAGTCTTTTTACTGGTCGCTAGCCCTGGACCATTCTATAAAAAAACTTCCTTACATGTTTCTCTTATACTTCTACTTCTATAATTTATCTTAATTAATCTGTCAGTTAGTTTACTTACAATTTACTGTTGATCTAAATAACTCTTCAAAAAATATGTTTTTTTTAGTGGTTTCTTCAACCTTTTTACATAGTTGACAACTTTTTTACTCCAGTAAATGAAAAGAATAGATATTATTATATATTTAACAATATCTATTCTTTTTTACATCAAAAAAAAAAATATATATAAATCTTGGTCGATATATATCTGCGATGTCGAGGACAAAACTGTTGGTCTTGTAGATCTTTTTAACAAAATTTTAATTATTCAAGATCGCCATTACACATGCTGCAATATAATTTATTATACTTTAACCGATTTATACGAGCTTTTTTTAAATACTCAGTACTTATGAAGTGTCGAGACTCGAACCCTAACCTTAAACACAAATTAGTAAACAAATAAAGTAAGCACACTAAACAAATAAGTGGCCCAAACACACTCTATGGAAAGGTTGTGCTAGGAGTACCTCCGAGAAATTAAATACCAAACTTACAAATTCGCCAGAGAACCAAGATAATAAGATTACAAATTGTTACTGGATTATTGCCAAATTATTAACTCGCATTTTGACACCCCTGATATTTTGTGTTTGTTTATATTTCATGCACCTGAAATAGCTGCACGAATACCTATACTATTCTATTGTGACAACACTAGAACCAACTCGTATTTTAACTCGCTTGTACCAGACTGCATAGGCTAGGTAACACCTATACGCATATCTCTGACATTTTAAATTCCAATTTAGCACGATATAAAGATTCGTTACTAAAAGCTCTACACCCTGCCATCCTGAATTCATAATGCAATCACAAACAAATTATTATACCTATTTGTTTAACCTTGTATATACTTCACATCTCATTTTTCTAAATTCTGTTTTATCCTATGCAGGTACATCACACCTTCTTTTTCTAAATTACGGTTATAACTTTTAACAAGTATATATAATATGTCATTCTGTAATTTTTTGCTGTTCTACTCTTTGGATTTCTTGTATATATTATTATGTAAAAGGTACTTCTGTGCCGTATATTGAAATAAATAAATAAATAAATGATAGATGTGGACCAAAAAATAAACCTGCTCAAATGGAAAGGGGCTGTCCGTAACTTCACACCTTCGAAAAGATTAAAAGGTTCGAAAAGATAGGAAAAGGTGAAAGCACGTACACTGATAGAAATATTGGTCATCTTAAAGCTTGATGGGGGGACTTTAGAAGAGTGATGGGTGACGGGTAATAGATAGATTAGAATGTCTGACGACAAGGACAATTTCTAATCCGTGGGGGAGGACTACAGACCGCGGTGGAAAAACACAATCTTATAATGACTTGGCTTATTTCATAGAAAACAGCAGAATTAAAAAGAAAAATCCTATTACATCAACACCACCCGACAAAAATTCGATCAAGGCAGGGGATAAGCGGAGATAAAAAACTCTACTTTAACATTTCCCAATCGCTCATCTGTTGCCGTGAACACCACCATAACAGCTCTGAAAATTTGGTCTGTCTGGGTGCGTCAAGTTTTTTGGCACATTTTGTTTAAATGCTACGTTTTATTTTTAATATTACACACGCCTCTGTCGCTTTGCTGTAAGAGTTGTATTCATTTAATTGTCCACTTCATGCTGATACCACAATGACATCATTAAAAATAAAGATAAACTAATGAGGAATTTGGACCTGAATGAGAGCCTTGTGGTACCTCCAATTAGGGGGTACGTGTTTCCTCCCCACCCAGAAGCATACGACGTTGCCCAGAACTCAAAGATGCATCAAGATAACCAAGTTCATTTTTTTATAATCACAGCATCAATATTAATGATGTCCCTAAGTATAAGTATCAACCAGTTCATTAATTTAATCATTAATGGTCGGTTTGTTTGGAGGGCATAGATTGGAAACTATATTAAAAAAAGGTTAATTGCAGGAAATAAAATGAACAGCGCTTTGAATGTACATATTAATTTTAATGCAAACATTTCTGTCGAGGCAAAACTAACGATATACAACATTTTTCCTATTTTCAAAGTAACTTAAACGCTTGTGCTATGAACAGGAACGCTTGTGCTATGAATAAGATTAACATGGCGATCTTTTGATACGAGAATTGAGCTCCCAATTACTAAATAATCAAGAAAATGTGCATTTTAGCCCTCTACATTTTTTATTATTTTCGAATGTATTATCTTGTACGGTGTTGTAGCACCATCCATCAGATGGCGCCCGAACAATTAATGTAATCGTATGAGAGTGCCATCTAGCTCCCATGTTGAGTCTGCTATATGTTTCAGAATCAATAAAGGCATGTAAAGCAAACACCTCTGTTATTTTTGACGTCAGATCCGAACCAAGGTTTAAACTATGCAACGTTTGTGACTAGTATGATAAAAGAGGAGTGATCAAAAAAGTCGCAAAATCTAAGGAATTCTGTTTTTAACAAAATTGATATCATGTAAATCGAAATTATCAGGTAACACCAATTACTGCGCTCGCCAGACAGATCAGTGCAACGCAATTGGGTAGCAAATTGATAATTAATAACACGGTTTGTTTTCGCCCTGTGGCTGGTATCAATCTTGGCAGAGGGTAATTAAATTTCTGGTTTCAACCAAAGCACATCTCTTCCGTATCATGTCAAAAATGTCTTCGAAAGGTACAATTCCGCGTTATGTAGCTCGAACCTCGGGGTGTTGTCACTCGGTCGCTTTGTAAGAAGAGGCTGCAGATGGCGTCCTGCGCTGTGGACTTGTTATGTATCTGGTTTTGCGCTGCAGTATTGTTTAATTGATATTGATATAATGAAAAAGCGCACCCTGTTTAACTCCAGTGGTGGTGATATATTTTTTTATGTTTTCTAGTTAATGACGATTCCTCGACAAACTTGGTGAGTCAGAGGAGAGAGAGATATACTTGAAAATGTTTATCTATGTACGAGTATGCTGCATGTGGAAAGGAGATAATATTTATTTTATTTTCAAACAATCAGACCGTTGAGGTCATTATTAACCCTTGCACACGCAGTGGGGGTTATTATTTTGTGAATAATATTATTTTGAGGGAAGAGAGGTTGTCGTAGTCCCTACTTTTCTACACATTTCGTGTTTGGTCTATAAAATGAAATTATATTAATGGAAATAAATGTCTACTGCATAGAATATCTAGAAATAAACCGATATCTTCCAAGATGTCAAAATAAATATATGTATGTATATTGGTTGTAGTACTGTAAAAATATCCATTCGAAAATGCTTTTCTTTTTCTTTTAATCTAAAATATCTTATTTGATTATGGTTTATAACAAGCTAAAATAGTGCCCCAATTTAACGATTTTTTTTACGCATGCCAAAAATAAGTACTTAAACAATGCAATAATATAGCAATTTGGTCAAGAAGTAGTTTCGCAGTCCAATAGGCATGGTACCGGTTTCCCAAACCGAAGGTTTCAAGTTCGTTTCCTGTTGAGGCCAAAAACATACATTTTCTGGGTATTTTTGTGCTGTATTTCGCTACAGGAAGTGGGTCCGTGGTCTGTTAAAGTTAAAAAAAAATTGAAGATAACAAAAAGTTTTTTTTGTAAGATCTCTTTGCAATACCTACTACCACCGATACGTAGATGTCTTTGCATGTACATCGGTATCATAATAAAAATATGTATAACTAAAGGTTAAAGAGAATGTTTCTTTTGCAGAATTTGATTAATATTACGTGGTAACTAAGGCGCATGTGTGGAAAATGTTTTGTCGACAGAGTGAGGGATGAAGAAATTAGAAGTGTATGTTATGCTGGCGGGAGAGGGGTAGATATAATAAAGAAAGGATCGCTGAGATGGTTCGGTCATGTGGTGGGAAATACTGGCTAAAAATATATGAGGCGCAGGAAGAGAGGGTATTCACGAAAGACCTGGTACCATCATATAATACAAATATTGGAGGATGGCCCTGTTAAAAGTAAAAAATGTATAAAAAGATGTACAAATGTATCCAAAGCAAAAGTGGTGCAAAGATGGAAGAATGAGGCGTTCTATCCTCTCTGATTGAACCTGTTAGATTAACATCATATGGTTAGACGGGCAGTTCCGCCACGGGCCGCCACTGGCGATATTGTAAGTCGGCTTCTACACTCCTAGGTCAGGTGTCTCCAGCAGCAGCAGGACCGTGAAAGTGGCCGAGGAGTGGGAGCTGCAAGCTGCAGCAGAACAGCATCTCGTGCGCCTCCCCAGCACCTGCCATCGCCGCGCGCCGAACACGGTGGCTCACTTATTCCTTGGTGGGAATACTTTTACATAAGTGTATTATTAATATTAATTACATGGGTAAGCGAAATCATATATATCGTTCATGATAAAACAATACCTCGTAAGCCACTTGATACAGATTTTGCAGGGGAGGCAAATAACTGCATAATATCTAGATTACTTAGTTATATTTGGTATTTTTTTTTTTTATATTTCATATAAAGTCTGTTGATATTATTTATCTACTTTCATAAAAATAATGATTAATTTCTTACGTATGTGGGATACTAGGTATTGCTTCCACTAAAGTAACAAAATTGTGGCTTACAATTAATAGCTTCTAAAAGTTCCCCAAAAAATGTCTATTGTTTCAATAAAAACACATACTTTACAATTTTTTTTTCTGTAATCACCATAAAAAACGGTAATACGCAAAAATAGTAGGTATTTATATTACATACTTTTACCAAAATAATTGGTTATAAGGTATTCAACATATCACAGAGTGAAATAATAAACTATCTATTATATAAAAGATATCAAGAAACAAATAAAATATATAAAATGAATCCAAATAATTAAAAATTGCATTGGCTTTGGTAATATTAAAGATTGCAGAAAAAATCTTTTAACCAGCTAAAATACTCTTATTACTTCTGGTCCAAATAGTCTACAATTTCCGATGGGAGGTTGTTCACGTGGAATGCAGTCATAGAAAGAGTGATAATCTGGAGATGATTGATTTCAATTCACGGAGATGCTGATAAAGGCAAGAGCTTGAAAAGCCACTTTCCTTAGAGACGAATTACGTTTTTGCTAGCTTATATTTTTTATTTTCTTATAGACATAGATATAACCAATCATCTATAAAATCTAAACTGAATTCAATCATTTCATTGTAATATTGCTCACATATGTGTAACCTTACTGTTCCCTAACCTCATGCTTTTACCTCTCAATAATATTGAGTCACTAAAATCATTAAGAAAAATCATAGTCATTTGGCTTCATAAGGAAATGGAGTTTTCCTTGCGTCCTTTGGTGTAGAGATATCCGTACTAGATAAATTTTTTGGTTTTTAATTTTTTTTTCAATAAAACTATGGACAGAGTCGCATTCCATTTACATACGCCCTCGCTCAAGGAATTTTGGTGTAATTTTTTGCATTCTTGTTACTGATAGATCTAGAAATGCAAATATTTTTCCTGTTTTCATAGATACCACCATCATTGAATACTGTTACATCTTTATCTTGAAGGCAATAATTATTTATGTAATCTACAACAAGTGAAGCAAATTTTGATGTAGATAATTCTGAATCGTATCGAAGATGTAGATAATCGAATCATACATGCAAAGCTTCGATACTTAATTATAAAAAGTAAAATTGTTAAAATAAAACACAAATCACTTTGTTTTCACTAGTCAATATCATCTTTAACAAAACTGTACTCTTTACTCATACATTGCTAGCAATGTTGAGTCTGATTTTGCAAAACATTTAATAGAATATGACCATACATTTAATATTAACACAGGTTTCAAATTTTTACATTTTAGCTATAAGATCCCACAAATAAATAATCTAGAAATACTTTAAATTAGAAAAAAAAGTTAATATTAATTCAAATTTAATAAATACACAGAATTTTTTTTGCATAACCCAATATTGAATATTTTTCCACTTAACATTCCATCCTCTCCAGATGACCCATAATAATTAACACCTCAGACTCCCCTTTCCCCTCACTCATCCCTTCACTGTAACACATTTGCATGGTTTACTTTTTCAATTTTTAGATTTTTAGTACACCATAATGCTGAAGGAGAGAATATTGTTCTCGAAACATGTAGATTGTTTAATCTAATAAATTGGTGAAAACAAAGTGATTTGTGTTTTATTTTAATAGTAATGTCACCACAAAGTTCAAGCCTTCATACAGAAGAAAAAATATACTTCGAACAGAAAAATTGTGACAGCGTAATTTAGTTTTATCAACAATTACCTAGACTGCAATGATGGAATTGTTGTATAAAGCCAGTTATTAGTCCAGGTCTTTTTGTTTTCTCGCCTCATCTTTTGTCAAAATGTTTTTTAAAAAGTTCATCTGATAAGTTTCTTGTTTCGCGTTAAACACGTACATCGCATTTATCGTTTTTAAGTGTACAAACTTGGTTGTTTTTTTTTTAAATGCTGCGATAAAGATTGATCTGTTCACACTGCACTGACAACTTTATGACAGAATAAAGAGTACAGCTTTGTTAAAGATGACATTGGCTCCTCTTAAAACAGTTTTGAGGTATTTTTAAGATCATAGTGCGAAGGTGATGATGGTAAATTTTAGAAAAATCATGTAACGGAATCTGTAGTTTGGTATATTTATTTTAGACTAAGCCTCTTCGTGTGAATCTCTCATAACTTCTTCCTTTATTAACCCAATCACGAAAACAAAATTCACTTAACAATAATTTGGATAAAAACATAATTTTACACACTAAATTTTTTTCTTCATCCACATTTAGTTGATAGAGCAGAGTACTATTTCTTCCACGTTCATCATTTTACATACATACCTTCAGTATCACTTCCATCTTATAGAAATCTCACAGAGACGAAACTGTATTTCTTATGGGAAAGTATGTATAGAAGTCATTTGGGTGTACATAGGACTTATGACCTATCTTATGGTTGGCTTAAGTGATCACTTTACACAATGTAACATTGATAGAATATACCATGCTTCCTAATTTTTCGGAAGTTGTATATATGTTCAAATTGTGTGACAAGCTTTCACATATGAGTTGTAACCGCCTTTCCATGCAGCCTGTACAAAGCCATTTTCATTCCCCTAAATCCCCACAGATGTCGCTTTATTTTAATATCGTTAATGTCGCTAATGAGAAAATCTACAATTGATTTACGGAATTTGAGAGCAATATACTTTTTTGTATAATGAAATTCAAGATAGGTCATAAGTCCTATGTACACCCAAATGACTTCTATACCTACTTTCCCATAAGAAATAAAGTTTCGTCTCTGTGAGATTTCTATAATATACAGTAATTGATTAATAACGTCTCTGTGACATAAATCCAGCACTGTTCTGAAAGATTTGAACAAACTCAAAATATTCTGACTTCCATCTTGTTTGTCTATCACTTTTTTGGCTGAATCGATTTTACATTGTTAGTAACATATTTGAACTATAGTGCATAGTGAGGGTTAAGCACGTCATTTTAGTCAAAGGGTGGCCATTTTGTTGATAATTCTATTGCATTCTGTGCTATTCTGAAAATAGCAATATTTGGATGTCAGATCTTTATCCCAATCTTGACAGCTATGTATGACATTGTATTGCCGCCAATTTCGATGTTTTAAGTTTGACAGGTTTGAAATTAATGAATTCAATCAATCAGAAAGCTTTAAAACGTAAACGTAAGTTATTCACAATTACGAATAGTGAGCAAGTATTTATTTAATTATAAATAAAAAAATTAAAATATGTTTTACTTTACTTTGTAATACACATACACAATATGAGTTATTAAATTACTACTATAGTTTCGAGAGGAGCAGTCCCTCTCATCATCAGGTATAGATAATAACTAACATTAATAAAAAAAATATCAATCTAACCGGGTATTTTTTCCCCGAACAGCTCTAGGAGTGGTGAAGTGGACTGAAATGTGATATTATTTATTAATGTGTTTCTAAAATTCAAATTTTTTAGGATTTCAACGGTTTCCAAACTATTCATTATCCATCGTCTATGAGGAACCGAGTGGAGTAATTTTAATTTGTGACTGTCGAAAGAATGATTAGTGTTAATTATATGATTGGCAAAAAGTTTTTTTAAAATAAGTTACGGATAGCCAGACAATGAAATTATTTTTATTGGGATAATTTCTATTCTGTGAATTATCTTTAGTCCAATACTTACCGGCTGGTTTAAGCTATTTCGGTAACATGACTATTTTTTTAAACTGTTTTATTTTAACGGCATATTAAATATTATAAATGACCAAATCCTGTTTGCAAACAGTCACTTTTTAATTTTTTTTTACGTATATAATATATGCGTAAAAAAATTAAAAAGTGAGGGCAGGTATAAGAGCAAAGCAGCAATATAAAAAAAATTTAATGCAGTCATCGAGGATTACTAATTTTGGATGAACTGAATTCCAGATTTTATAGGAAATATAACCTATAATTATTACATATTTTTATTTTAATACAATTTTATTTAAAAAAAATACAATAATATTTTTTACACAATTGTGTTATACACAGTACCTCTCCATTTAAGAGCATTGCTCTTGTGCTCGGACCAGGTAGGTACTTTGCATTGTTATATATAATCATTTTACATTCTATATATAATTATTTACATTTAATTATTTTACATTATGTTATATATCTAGGAGTAGTGTAGTGAAACGTCTTTGACTTTGAAGGTAATGGTGTCTAGTTCAGTTCATTTAGATGTTCTCTAAATTTGTTCTTCAATTGTTCTTTCTATACTCTTTATATTTCTCATTTCGATTGGAAGATTGATAAAAAAAGTAACCAATAAAAACCAAGTTTTTACAATACTCCCTTTCTCATTTTCGGGCTTCGTGTCTACCATATGCGTCGTTTTTCATACAACTTACTAAGTTGTATGAAAAAACCATAAAAAATTTGAAAAATCCAAAATTATACTATAATTATTATTTTTTAAACGAAAATTTGATAGATCTTCTTGATCGTCGCCACGAGTCTACTTGCAAAGTTTCAGCTCGATTGGATCACGGGAAAAGGGTTAAAAATCGATCCAAAATTTTTTCGTCAGACAAGCAGACGCCACGAGTAAAAGAAAGGAAATAAAAATTTCATGCCTTAGTATATGAAACCTTGTTGATATTTTTTTGTATTGCATTTTGGGATTTTAAAATTGTTTCGTAATCTTGGTGATGTGTTTTTTTTTAACTTTGCCTGTTCGTTTTCTTTGATAAGTTGCATAATTGATATTTTTTTGTATATAGATTCCACCTTTGGGACTGGAAATATTTTGAATAGTGTTTGTGTGAGGACTGTTGATTTTTTTTAAGCATAACTTTAATAATTGTTCTCTGAATTACTTTAATTCGATCTATTACATTATTATAAGTTCCACCCCACCCTACTATTCCATATTGGAGTAATAAATGGACAGTTGCGTAGTATACCTTTTTTAAATTGTCTATGCTTAAAATGTTTCGTAGTCTCATGAAAATATATATACATCTTCTAATTATTTTCGTCAACTCGTTGATATGACTACGCCATTTATAGAAAATTTATAGAAAATATGATTTTAAGTGGAATAGATACATTAAACTCAGGACATTCTAAATTAGTAATCCTCGGTATCTGCAATCAAAATATTTTTCAAATTTTTAATATTACTAATAATATTGATTGGTTAAAATAATGATAAGAAATTAAATTAAATCTGATAAAAATAATAAGTGAAAAAATTCTCTGGGAAGAATTGCAACGTGCGTGACGAGAATATCGTAATCGGAATCCACGCGCTTGCTCGCTCACACCTCTGTACTCACTTACTTTATACACTTCACTGATGTTATCGATAAAAAAATCACTTCATCAATCTTTCGCGTTCCGTTTCGTTACATGGCCCGACAGGGCAGGGTCGGATTCAGAAATTACCATGTCTATACGGCCAGCCGAAAAATAAATCATTTGTATTTATGTATAAATTATGAAATAAAACACTGAACTTTGTTTTTTTCCACTATTTTATATTTGAGACACTACATGTTTCGGAAACATCAGTTTTCTTCTTCAGGTGAGTTAAGACTGAGTATGTGGGAGTGGTTGTCTGGTGTGTGGGTTGTGGATTCAGTAGAAGTGGAGTGGGTATGTAGGTGGTGGGAGATCGGGAACACTGTAAGAAGGGGTGATGTGAAGGGTTGTATTTGATTATTGATTATGTTATTTGTTGTGTTTAGGTTTTTATGAATTTTAAATGTTTCTAAATTATTTTGTTTTAGGCCGTATGTCTGTTTATGTAGGATGCGTATTTTTGTATTGTTGAATGTGTGGTTATTTTCTATAATATGATTAGAATATTCTGAAAAATTATGATTTGTGAGGCACCTTTTTTGTTCTTTAAATCTTGTTTCTATTGATCTGTCTGTCCGATCTATATATGTCATCTCACAATCCCCACATTCTAGTTTATAAACCCCACTACAGTGTAATTTGTTAACCACCACTCCCACATTCCTCAGTCTTAACTCACCTGAAGAAGGAAACGGATGTTTCCGAAACACGTAGTGTAACAAGTCTCAAATATAAAATAGTGGTAAAAAACAACGTTCAGTGTTTTTTACCATTTCATAATTTGTTAATAATGGATTTCCACAAAGTTAATGCCGAAACGTTCAAATACTTGTATTTAAGTATTTTAATTGATAACACTTACATTGGGATGTTTCAATTTTCGTAAAAAAATAACTTAATTTATTTGAAATATAATATTATAATTTGCTTCATTTCACCAAAATTAATTTCATTTATGATAGTGCAAATAGTAAAGAACGAAAAAAGTAGGAAAGTAGGAATAAATGATAAATAGATACCAGTAGATCACATTAAATAAAAAATACCTACATAATTATTTCCTCGCTTTCTCGTTGGGATTACCTTGTCTGTAATTTTTATAATATTTTTTTACAAAATGGCAAATCATTTCATCATGCTCATTAACGCTTTTCCTCTGAAGTTAGAATCTTTACCATTTTAAAAGTAGGTATTTGATATTCGGGCCCTGGGCGAGCGCGCGAGGTGTCTGGGCCGTAGTCCTGCCCTGCCCGAGTGCGAACGCAGCAACTGCCCGACTGGTTCAGCCCGCTAAAGGAAATTCGGTGAGCGGGTTGCGAGCGGTCGGTTTGCAGATATGCACATGTTAATGATCGATTATTTGGTAACAGTTAAATGCACATTACTTCTACCTGCAAATCGTCAATGCGAGTTATGGTTTCTGACTGATTAACCGTAGTTCTGCATGCCAAACAACCATACACTTTTTCTCCGAATCAAGCGTGATAAAAGCGTCAAAAAGTTTTCACTTCACTGCACACTTTTTTAATTATTATAATAATAGCGGTCTGTTCCTAAGAAATAAGTATTTATTTATTTAATTTAAAAAAAATCGAAAACAAAATTAACTATAAAAAAGTTACGGATGTTACACGAAGTTACGCGGACGGACGGAAAGAAAGACAAATAAATGATTATAATTGGGATGATCCTCGCACTTCAACACACATTTAAGGGAGCTTAATTTTTTTTAATGAAACCTTATTACAGAGCTCGAAATACCTGAAGGTAATATTTTTATTTTCAACATAACATTATAATCTATCTGCAATCCTATTAAATTTTTCCTCCCCTTCTATTTGGATTTTTTAAAAAAAAATTTTTTACGAATACATTGTTTTTTTACAAGATAGAGACATTTACTTATGAATGGATGTTTCTCTACTACATGAATGACATAAACTCGTGTGTAGGAGATGAGTATCATTACATTTTACATTTACAGAGAATTATATGATAAAATGTACATATTCATCAGGTAATAAGTATATGTATAGACAATTCAGTAATAATTAGCTTTAACTGGTTTTTTTTAGTTTTCTTATTTATTTAACTTCGCTGTAACTTTGTTATTCTTTGTCAATCTCGCTAGTCCACGATAATTTAGAGGAATCGTGTACCTAATTGCCTAATTTTTTGTTGTTCTCATATTATGTTTATGTTTATGTTAATTTATATAGCGCCATTTTTGCGTAAGAGACGCTTCAAGGGCGCTTTACAGGTGTAACATCCCGAAAAAAATAGTTTTTAGACTCTTCTTGAAGAGTTCCTGGTTCTCCATTGATTGCAACACTGGAGGCAGCTGATTCCACATAGCTGGGCCCGCAAAGCTGAAACCACGTACCGTAAACTTGGTGGCTCCAGGTATTGTTGATTAAGTTTCTGTCAATAGGCCATTTGATTTCAGACATTTTTTTTTAAACTTCGTGCTCACTGAGATACATTATACATAGATAAACAATTTTTTTATACAGGTATGAGTGAGTACCTAGTGGAATATGGAAACCTACCTAAGACATAAACTATTTTTTTGACAAATCAAAGAAAACTATTTTGTTACGTGTTTGTAATGTGAATAAGATGAAATATTGATAAAAAATGAAATATTTATATTATGTTCACAACGTGAATAAAAACAAATAAAAAGTAATGGAATAAGGAATTAAAAATAAAACATTCAAATAACGTTACGTTAATTAAAATTGTATTTTTCATGACTTATTTTGACATTTAAAATGTACTGAAGCCAGACAACGGATTTAGGTTGCTTTTGAAATTTAAGCATTTGGATTTAGGTTGATTTTGAAGTTCAATGAAATAATTAAATCGATTGCATTATCAGGGACGTAATGAAATAAAGTTCTCGGTAATTTAAGAGTGTAAAATATTATTAAATATTTTTGAATTTTTCTTAAAAAATGAAGGTATTCTTATTGTATTCTAGTAAATTTGGATATACATCGGATATACATGGATGTACGTTTTGAAATTAGAGCTGATTTTAAACAAGCAATAATTTCAGATTGATTTGATAGTTAACTAATGTGTAAAATGCAGGAATTAGCTTAGAGAATGTACTGACATTCAAATTTTTAAAAAAATGCTGGTTATGTAGGTTTTGATACTCGACGACTCGTATTTCTTTTAAAATAATATGTCTTGCAGCTTAAAAAAATAATCAGATACTTCTTCTTCTTCTTCTCGTGCCCTGTCCGTTTAACGGACGTTGGCTATCATGTTGGCTATGCGGACTTCGTTTACTGCGGCCCGGAACAGCTCCACAGTAGACTGGCCAAACCACTGTCTCAAGTTTTTCAGCCATGTAGTCCTCTTTCTTCCAGGGCCCCGACTTCCGGCAATCTTTCCCTGCATTATGAGATGCAAGATCTCGTATTTCTCTGGATGTCTCATCACATGTCCTAGATATTGAAGTTTTCGGATTTTTAGTGTTTTAATAACTTCTTTTTCTTTATTCATAACATAGCCATAACATCTTCATTCGTAACTCTGTCCATCCAGCTTATTTTGAGAATTCTTCTGTAGATCCACATCTCGAATGCCTCAAGTCGCCTTATCAGTTCTTCGGTAAGCGTCCACGCTTCCATTCCATAGAACAATACTGAAAACACTGAGCATCTGACCATTCGAAGTCGTAATCCTAGGTTGAGATCATGACTGCAGAACATCTTTTTCATGCGGATAAAGGTTGCACGAGCTTGCTCTATACGGCATGTGATTTCAACCGAAGGATCCCATCTTTCATTTAAGTTGCAGCCCAAGTATACAATACTTTGTACCTTCTCTCGTTCCATAAAGTTATATAAAGATATTCTTATATTATAAATATATACGTTATATAAAGATTTACATTCAAGTCAACTGCGTTATTTACGTTACGTTCAGATAAATTTTATTTAAATAAATTATTTTCGTAATATATTAAATAACATCGTGTGATAATTGCTTGACGACAGACGTGTTCAGGAGATAATACTTTACCAGTTTATTTTAGAAGTGAAGTTAAATATTATTTTATCTGAGCGGAATAAAATGTTAGTGAAGAGATTAAACGTCCAGTCACTGGTGTGAGTGCGATTGGAATTGAATTAAATGAGTGATTGATAATGATGATAAATATATTTAAAAATGAACAAAACTAAGCACCTACAATTGTACGCGATTTCGCTATATTTTGTTCGTTCGTATTTACGAATAAAATAAATTCATTACTAAAATGACAAAATCACTTTCAGTGATTGTAATTTTGGTAACAGTTAATGACGTACCAATGCCCTGATTTAAAAAATTAAATTGACTGGCAAGCAAATTTAAAAAAAATATTATTAAACTTTAAAGTTTCAAAATTTCACCATACATGTTGACATTTGAGTAGCTTTATCTAAAGAAAAACTAACCCATAAAATACAAGTTTTTACAATACTTTCTTTCTCATTTTCGGGTTTCGTGTCTATTAAAAGCGTCGGAGTATTTTCATACAACTTACTGAGTTGTATGAAAAAAGCATTAAAAATTTGAAAAACCCAAAATTATACTATAATTATTAATTTTTTTTAACGAAAATTTTATAGATCTCCTTGATCGTCGCCACGAGTCTGCTTGCAAAGTTTTGGCTCGATTGGATCACGGGAAAAGGGTTAAAAATCGATCCAAAGTTTTTTCGTCAGACAAGCAAGCAATGAGACGCCACAAGTTAAAAGAAAGGGAGTAAAAAATTAACCCATAAAAACCAAGTTTTTATTATACTTCCTTTCATTGTAAAATAAAACAGCAATTAAAGACGAATTAAAACATATAACATAACACTAAACTTACAGTAATTTAATATATTTCTAAAATGTTAGATGTTTTGAGCTTTGATAAGACATTTCATGCTTTGAAGATTATAAGATTTGAAGATTCTAAAAACATTTGTCAGTCAATTTAAATTTTCGAAATTCGTAGTGAAGTACCTATTATGTATACCGACGGAGTAATTCAAATTTAGAAAATATTCCGCGACGTTATCGGGCCGCCGTTGCTAGTAATCAAACTTTGATAATGATTCCAATTTGAAAAAACCATTAAAATTTCTAAAAATCCGAAATTATACTATAATTATTAATTTTTTTTAACGAAAATTTGATCGTTCTTCTTGATCGTCGCCACGAGTCTGCTTGCAAAGTTTCAGCTCGATTGGATCACGGGAAAAAGGTTAAAAATCGATCCAAAGTTTTTTCGTCAGATAAGCAGACAAGACGACAAGTAGACAAGCAGACGCTACGAGTTAAAAGAAAGGGAGTATAAAAAGCGCAACAACTGGCAAGAGAAAAATTTTGCGCAATAAATATTTCGGTTTATTCATGCATAACACTAAACGTTTACGCAACAAGAGATACATCATGAATACAAGAACTTATAAAAATTTTCGGTGGCAATAATGTATTTATTTATTTTTTAAATGTGAAATCGAAAATGTGAGTTTTTATTTTTAATTTTTATCATAACGTTAAAGCTAAACTAATCACGCCACTTCCCCGTGGGGTTGGCACAGTGTAAAGAGCGCCATACAATTCTTATCTTCTGTCCTTACATACAGTTCTCGCTTCCTCCACCTTCATACATCTTTGCATGCAAGCTCGACGGTTGTCGAGGCTTCTAACGGGACTATATTCCAGCTTCTGGTTAATCCGGTCATAACACGTCTTCCGCGGTCGCCCTCTCTTTCTGGCGCCGTCATATTCATTACGTCAAATTTGTCGAAGCGTACAACCAAATACATATTAATCTGTACAACAGTGACCGTCAATAACACTCCTAAGACGCTCCCGCTACGGTCTATGGCGCTCTTTTCACAGCCCTAATTTGATAATAACGCTTATAATGAAAATAACTGTACCACTTTACACGCTATCACAAAAATACTTACCTGTCAAAAATCACGAAACACTGATTCGGTTCTTTGCTAAGCTCTAGTTATATTTATGGTATCTTTTTGGCAGTCCGCGGAGACGGTTGCGATGTTGCTACCGCTGCCGCCTTCGGTTTTGCTAGCCCGGGGTTCAAGCCCCATCTTCGGCCGTTTAATTTGTTGTAGCCGTGAATTCGATCGAAATTACGGACGTTAAACAAAGTTACGGGGACAGACGGAAGGAAGAAATTGATGATTCGACATGTATTCCGTGTTCGCATCTCTATTTAAATAAAAATAATAACTCTACAGGACGCCAATACGACGACAATATCGATGGTGTATATATATAACAAAGCCAATGTGCCGTTTAGTACATTCTGAGATGAACGAATCAATTTGTCAATTTTTCATATAAATAATGGAGATAAAATAAAATTAAAAAAACCTTGCCGTTCATCTGGAAAGTCTGCCTAGTAATTTTTTAAAAAAAAAATTATAAATCTAGTCTGTGCAATTATTTTTTAAAACAGTTTCATTCGTTTATCTCAGAATGTACCAAAACGGCACACTGGCTTTACTGTACCATACTCCTTTATTTCCTACGGTCTTGTAAATTTCTCACACTTGGTCCATTAGGCCGATTTCTCCGAAACGAAAATCTCGCATTGTCCCGGCATGCGTGTGTGCGTGCGCGCCAGCGGATTGAGTGTGTGTGTGCGCGCGCACGTACTTGTCCCAATATGCCATGTGCGCAACAGGTCACCCCGGGTAGCAGTTGCCGGTTAGGGGGGATGCGCGCGCATCTGCCGCCGCAATCAGGAAGGAACGGGGCGCGTGCGCGGCGCGCGCCGCAGTGGCGCCTCGTGGCCCGCGCCCCGCATTTAAATAAAATTAAAAATATCACATACACGTATGCAGACAAAGGGTACATAGGTCGCATGGTACTCGTATGAATTTATTCATTGATCTTGCTTATTCACTTACCATCACGCCGTTTCCCCGCGGGGGTAGGCAGAGAAGAAAGAGCGCCATACTCTTCTGTCCTGACATACAACTTTCGCTTCGTCTACATTCTTACGTCTTCGCATGCAAGCTCGACGGTTGTTCAGGCTTCTAACACGACCATCTTCCAGTATCTGGTTAATCTGGCCATGCCACGTCTTCCGTGGTCGCCCTCTCTTTATGGCGCCGTCAACACTAGCGACCCTATTTTTATTCTCTGTATTATGCTACGATCAGTTTTACATTAATTACTAATATCTTCATTCTTTACTCTATCATACGTGGATTTACCACACAAACGTCTAAGGGACCTCATCTACATTGCATTCAATCTACTTTCGTTCCTCTTTTGCCAGCTCCAGGCTTCACTTCCATACATTAGTGTCGGTACCAGAACTCCATTATTCATTGATCTTAGAATTATTTATATGTAGGTACATTTTATTTTTTTAGCAAAATCAAAAAGATGAATAAAAGAGGCAGAGGGCAATCATTTTACGATTAACGCCAAAAAATAACATTCAACAAATGAAATTCTAAAACAATTTTTATTAGTCAATAAGAAAAGACATATAGAAAAAATCAAATTAACGAAACAATATTTTAACCGTCACCAGGACTCGAACCACGAACCTCCAATTCTATCCGGGAATGGCGCGTTATCCAATTTCGCTATGACGGTCTGGTAAGTTAACGAAAATTTTCAATTGATCAATATTTTTATTCCATTTGAAATTGGATAATGCGCCATTCCCGGATAGAATTGGAGGTCCGTGGTTCGAGCCCCGGTGACAGTTATTTTTTCACAAAATATTTTTTCGTTAGTTTGATTTTTTCGGTATTTTCTAATTGATTAATAAAAATTGTTTAATAATTGGCAGAACTTGGTTCTGAAATTGCAACTTCACAATAAGAATGTGTTTCCTTAAATAAATGAAATTCTAATTCTATTTCGTTAATCGTTAAAACAATTATAAATAAATATATAAAAATATTAATAAAAGCGCTATGACAAATATAATTGTTCTTTGCCATTGTAGTATTTCGAAAATTTACTACTCTACTACTCTAGCTACTCTATAAATGGTCATTTGTGAGAGACTTGATAACCATATTTCTAATTAAAATTATTTATTATTTATCTTATGTTCTGTCTCTCTAAAATAATTAACAGTCAACTACAGGACATTGAAGCCTAGAATGAACACTCGAAAAACTTTGTGATTTAAAACGTTTTATTATCATTATTCTATCCCCTTGACTTCCCACCTGACCAAGTACCTACCTACATTATAATTATTAGTTTTTAACTCCTGTGTGTCGGTGATGTAACGTAGGTCTACATGTCATAGAAAATATGAAATATATACCTTATTTACCAAAACTAAAACGTCACATTTTTTGTAATAATCTAGCTAGTAGTAGCTAGAGTAGCTTGTTGGTCCTGTGGTTAGGACACTCGCCTCGTGATCCAAAGGTTGCGGGATCGAACCTCACTACAGACTAGCAAGTTAGTCCTATTTTCATAGCACAAGCGTTTAGCTTAGTTTGAAAATAGTAAGAATATTGATGTGACACGTATTCCGTGTTCGCATCTCTATTTAAAAAAAAATCGAATAGAAATTTTCACACCAAAATGACTAAATTTAACTGTTACGTAGGTACATATTTTTTAATTAAAAAATATTTATTCATTACTGTCGTATTTTCGGTCAGTGTGTAAAGAGAGGAGAATATTGCACATCGCAGTTAAATCGAGCAAGAAAGAGCACGACAATACCACACATTTCATGTAGGACAGAGATGGCGGTTGCTTGGGTTTCGGTGAAAGCGAAAACAATATCCAAAGAGTACTGTCGATTCGCGTAACACCTGTTAGACAGAGACGGAGTGCAGGCGACCTAGCGACCGTGTCGTTGAATTCAGTTGGTAATGGTACGTCAGCGGAAGCGCGCGCAAATTCGATATGCCATTATTTTATAATAACTTACTAAAATAATGCAAATATGTATGTTTACCTTACATAATTATATAAAAGGACCTTTAAAAAGTCTTATCTGTATCGTATATATGTATACTTTATCACATATTAAAAACTATGTCGATTTTTAATCAGGTAACGCTGTGTTACACCACCGTTCCCGAAGGTATTTTTTAGCATAGTCTTAAAGAAAATCTCGAGGAAATCAAAATCACAGCGCTGGTCCTGTTCCTCCACGCGCCAGCACTGCCCCACCTGCTGTCGCTGGAACCTTTTTTTATCCAATCCGTACCTCCGGTTCAAGATTCATCGCGGCAATCTCCCGAAACAGCCGCTCCCCGCCCCGCCCGCCCCGCCCGGGAGCAAAAAACCACCCAGGAAGCCTTCCTGCCACTCCAGGGTGCAATAACCCTGCGGGAAGGGAGCGGCGATCGGGGAGGCTCTTGTTTTTGTTTCAAACGTCGGCCGTTATTCCCGGAGACGTTCCCGGGACCGGGAGGGTGAGCTTGTGAATGAAGGCGTGTAGAAAATAAGGTGGCGAATCAGTACTTGACTCGAGGATAACAAAACGATTATTTATGGAAAGTATACTCAAAGGGAAGATAAAAGACTACTATATAGCCCTGTAAATACACTGCCAGTCCGAGGAATTTTGTGGTTTTGCACAATTTTAGAACAATACAGTAGAAGTCAATTCAAAGCTCCCCTCATACATAAGCATAATACGTGTTTCACCTTTAATGAGGGATTAATCATACCTAGAATAAGTAGCAAATGTGGCAGTAGAACGCTCGAACATATAGCTCCTAGAATCTTTAATTTACAATTCAGAATATTTTGAGTTTGTTCAAATCTTTCAGAACAGTGCTGAATTTATGTCACAGAGACATTATTAATCAATTAATGTATATTATAGAAATCTCACAGAGACGAAACTGTATTTCTTATGGGAAAGTAGGTATAGAAGTAATTTTGGGAAAAATTACTTCAAATTCCGTAAATGAATTTGTAGATTTTCTCATTAACGACATTAACGATATTAGAATAATTAGCGACATCTGTGGGGATTTAGGGGAATGAAAATGGCTTTGTACAGGCCGCATGGAAAGGTGAATTACAACTCATATGTGAAAGCTTGTCACACAATTTGAACATATATACAAGTTCCGAAAAATTAGTAAGCATGGTATATTCTATCATGGGTGAAATTGGCGAATGTTACATTGTGTAAAGTGATCACTTAAGCCAACCATAAGATAGGTCATAAGTCCTATGTACACCGAAAATGACTTCTATACCTACTTTCTTTAATTTACTACCGCCAGAACTTAAATGCGAATATTCATGTAATAAGGGCAAAATAAGAGAGTGGCTACTCGGTCAGGAGTTTATGTATGATTGAGAGTATGTTTAATTTACTACACTTATGTATTTTTTATTTTCTATCACATATTTAGTTAGGTATCTGTATAAAATTATGCTTAAAGATGAGTTGTTTGTAAATATCTATTAATTATAAATATCAACAAATTTTCAAGCTATTATGTTTCTAGATGAGCAAATCGATCACTACCAACAAGCCACAAAAAGTGGCTTGGTAGGGTCTTAAAAATGGCATATTATATTTTTTGTATTTGTATGTTTATTCTTTGTATTTTTTATTTTTATATGTAATAGTAAAAAAATAAAATTTACTTGTGGACAATGTATAATTGTGGAGAACAAGAAGCATGACTTTTATTGAAACATATATTTGGAAAAAACATCTAAATTAAATATTTTTACTGCAGTATATTATTAAAATCTGAATAATATGTTAATTATTGGAATAGGCATATTACGAGATATATATCTTATTTCGGTTTATTTTCAAAAACTGTGATTAGGAAAAAGTGATGCTTCTTGTTCTCACTGCACGCCCCTGCAATCTCGGTACCGAATATTGCAAAATGGTGATATAATATAAAGAATACGAACACTTTAAGTTTCAGAGGTGATATAAATAAATTATGATAAATCGGAGAATCCATGGACTGGTCCATGGAAACTCATCTGCCCCGTCTGTAAACAAAGTCTCATTCATGGTTTTAAATTAGTAAGGCTTCTAACAGACTATTTTAAAATAACTGGCTTACATAAAAATACCAGATCTTTTACAAACATCTGCTATTGTTGTCCCAAACATAATATTATATATGAACCGTATATTTTTCCGCTAAACGATTCTCGACGTTTCGTTGAATTCTTATTCAACGCCATCAGGAGGACTACATGACTTGACTTTTGATTACAAGAATAATTGCATTGTGAACATGAAAAAGGTTTTTCGCCAGTGTGCGTAAGGACATGTCTTTTTAAATTTGATTTCTCAATGCACGAATAATTGCATTGTGAACATGAAAAAGGCGTTTCCCCAGTGAGCTTATGAGCATGTTTTTTTAAATCTGACTTTCGTTTGGAAGAATAATTTCACTGTGAACATAAATAAGGTTTATTCTCAGTATGCGTAAGTGCGTGACTTAGATAGGTCTTATTTGCGAAGTTGGTCTTATATTAAAACCATCCTGAAAAATCGTGGTAGGCCTTACTTTCGGGTAGGTCATATATTCGAGGAAATACGGTATATTCCGTATTAATTGTATATTTTAAAGTAAATTATTTAATTTAAATTATAAATTAATATATATATCAAATACTTGTGAAAGGGTCAAGAATACAGACGGAAGGCAGGTGTCCCAAGGAGGGACTGAATAAGAATTTAGCAATCAGAGAATCTTTATAAATTGACCGGGTAGGTACTTTCTTTTCTCGGCTAACTGGACAGGACATGTATTAAGCACGTCGCCAGAACGTCTGCCCAGTCTTAAAACCAGATTCAGAAATACATATTTTCAGCTAGATTTGCACGTCAAACATGGACCTCAAAAATTAAGAGGGTTTACGAAAAAAATATTGGATCTACACTATCTGATTAGAACTCCAAGGCTGATGGAAAATTCACATACTTCATTTTTGGAGAAATATATATATATATAGATATATATATATATATATATATATATATATATATAATATATATATAGATTTATTTAATTAATAATATATACAATATTTTATTACAAAGATACCTTAAAAATATTAGGTCCTTACATATGAAATTGGCGTTTTTCCGTACTGGCAAATTTGATCTCAAATATCTTCTCTTTGGTTAGGAATTCCAAATCCAAATTTATACAGCTATTTACTCATGTATTTGTGTTTTGAAAATTATAATTCATTTGTTTTTTCCTCAATTGTTTTTTTCTTTGCGTCACTCAGTTTACAAAATGAAAAACTTGAAATATCGCGTTATTTACGAGTACGAGTTCCACCGTGGCACCAGTGCTGCAGAAACGGCTCGAAGGATTAATGATGTGTATGGCGACGGTGCCGCAGAAGAAAACACAGTGCGTTTTTGGTTCCAACGTTTTCGTTCTGGAAATTTCGACCTGCAGAACAAGCCCCGTGGACGGCCGGAGACCAAAGTTGATAATGAAGAATTGAAGGCTATTGTGGAAGCGGATCCATCGCAAACCACATCCGAGTTAGCTGCAGGCTGCGGTGTTAGTGATAAAACTGTTTTAATCCACTTGAAGCAAATTGATAAGGTGAAAAAGCTTGAAAGGTGGGTACCTCACGAATTGAGTGAAAATTGACTCCAAAAAAGTTACTTGTGAGCGTTTGGTGGACTAGTGCTGGTGTCGTTCACTACAGCTTTCTTAAATCTGGCCAGACGATTACGGCAGATGTCTATTGTCAGCAACTGCAAACCATGATGGAAAAGCTAGCTGCTAAACAACCGAGGCTGGTTAATCGCTCTAGGCCACTGCTGCTTCATGATAACGCTAGACCACACACTGCACAACAGACGGCTACCAAATTAGAGGAGCTTCAATTGGAATGTCTAAGACATCCACCGTACTCTCCGGACCTTGCCCCAACAGATTACCATTTTTTTCGAAATTTGGATAACTTCTTGCAAAGGAAAAAATTCAACTCCGATGGGGCAGTCCAAACCGCCTTCAAAGATTTTATTGATTCCCGTCCGAATGGTTTTTTTAGTAAAGGGATCGATGAACTACCTATGAGATGACAAAAGTGCATAGATAGCAATGGTACATACTTTGATTAAATAAATATATTATAATAAAAAAAAATCGACTTTATGTTCCTCCCATACTAAACGCCAATTTCATATGTAAGGACCTAATATTTACAATTCATATTTTTATGTGTACACCTCACTTAACCTTTAAAATCGTATAGGTAGGTAATCTAATTTATTAGACAATAAGAAAGGTAATATTTTATTTATCCAATATATCAAAAATCTTAATTAATAATACAATACAATAATATAATATAATAATACAATACAGTCAAGTAAATAATAATGCAGAGTAAGTAATTAAAAAAGACCAAACTCAATCACAAAAGACAATTCTACAATAAATGAGAACCCATTCGGCTTCACTGGGGGAACATGCACACAAGCTGCAACCGCAAAACATTCGCGGTCATGTAAAATAAATTGAACAAATCAAGTAATTGTACAGGTACTTCATCGATTCGAGGGAAGTACTCGACAGCATCTCCCACGAACAACTCGTATCAGAACCAAAAGAGAACGGGACTGACCAAACGGCCCCAAACGGGTAAAAAGCCACTCACCGAATATACCCCAGATAGTCGGATCAAATGAATCTCCAATTAATATACCAATAGGTGAATTTGGATTCCCCCAAGGTACGGTCACCAGAACTCACCATTTCTCACTCACGTAAACGACACATCTCAACAAAATCAACGGTGAATCAAGCTTGAAAATCAAGCATTCCAAGCAGACGACACTGCACTGTTAACAAATTAGTTTTTTTATTATTTATTTTTCGCATATTAATTTATGGAGTAACCTACAGCAATCCAATGTGATGATATTTTGCTGTTCTGCAATGCTATACCAATATATGCATTATCCTTAATTACACTGTGTCAAAAAAATAAGTAACCTTCTTCCGTTTAAAGGTATTGTTCATTCGTATTGCGGTTATATTGGCATATCTTTGAGAAGCGGGCAAGGCTCAGATACTAATTAGACCTACTGAGAATTCTCATTAATTATATATTTAGCTAAGACGAAAACTCATTTATTTAGCGAGACCCCGTAATCTATCGCCAGAATTTGGAGTGCACCACTTCACTTCATTGATACATTATAATTTTAAATATTGAAAGATAGGTTTTACTATGACAATGACTGTAAATTGCAATGAATACCATTGGCCACTACGTAGTAGTAGCAAAATTGAGCTACCGTTAATTCTTTGAGCTAAAAAATTATGTAAGAGAATTAACAATAAGGAAAAACTCAAGGGGCAAATACACGTAGGTAGCTAGCAGGTGGTTGAAAAGTTACTCGAGGGTGTAGAAGAAAAGATTGCATAACTGAATAAATTTCTTCACACACCTTCTTTCGTATTATATTTATTTTACATTTTGTTATTTCTACATGGGTTGCCTTAAAACGGGGAATATCTTGGGCAACTTGTGGATTTTTGATGTACAAACTGGTGATCCAATCACCTATGTATGTTAGTTAATCATAAACCCGATGACAACTCAGGGTGGGTTAAGGCTGCCAGCAAAATTCTTCTCTACTGGTCCAACGTGACCACTCTTCAGCCCCTATAATCCACTACACAGTGATCCTGCCAGTGTCCCTTGGTTACTAGACAAAACCTTCTTTGGTGGTTCCTGGTCTTCTAACTTGACCTACCAACGTTGATTGATTAGAATTTGCTGTAAGCGTACATCGCATAGAGTTTTGCTTTATAACGAATTTGACAAGTAATGTATTCATAAATTGGATCAAATATTCTACGTAGAAACATTAATTCAATTACTGTTATTAATATTATTAATAATATTACGGACTATTATTAATATTAACAAGCTGTAACCCATTAAAAATGACAGTATTTTTCGGTATGTCGGTTCCTAAGGAATATTCATTTTATTAAAAAAAAAATTTCGTTAAAAAAATACGTAAATAGAGGAGTGTCTGTATTATCTTTATATTTGAATTGAAATGCTCGTTTCATGTTTTTATTGTACTTTTAACACTCGTAGTCAATCAGTAAGACCCACTTTTTTAAAATTATAATACATAATAATAATATTATTAATAATATTACGGCTTCTTTCGTATTCCTATAGCTCGCACCAACTACGGTTGGTCTCACACACAGTGGGAATATTGCCGAGCCTATAATAACTTGTTCACCGACATCTATGTATATTTTGTGTCATCATATAAACTAAGAATTAACCTATACTTTATTCTGCTTCGCTAAATTTTATCATCATCCATATATATACATAATACTCTGCGACGTAAGATGTAAATGAAGTTTCACTTACAACACCTAAGATGTCTTAATAATAATAATTTCTCAGAATTCGCACACCATCTATTGGAGACAGGCCACACTTTTAAAAAAGAAAACGGTATCGAAATTTTACATTCAAATAATAGAGGCATTAGGCTAGATAATCATGATACGTTAGAAATCAAAAAGTCAAATACCAAATCCACTTTAATTAACAACCAATTAAATAATCCATTATTTGATATATTCCCCATTTCAATGTCTCATTGTCAAACTTCACCCCTCTCCCCCATCACAAATGCGACCACACCCCCACCTAACACTTGACTCTTATAATTTAATTTACGGAAGTTATTGTGTATCTGTCGGGTGACGAAGATAAGTTTAAAAAAATCAGTGTGGTTTATATGTGTTAGTTTCTCCAAATTAATAATTATCTCCAACCACAACGTTAAAGTTATAAAATATTTATTTATTTATTTATTTATGGGAAACTAACAGTACATATAAAGAGATTATACATGATTATTGAACAGTATAGAGACCATCTTACAAGTTTCCACAGAATTAACCTGTTGTGTTTTAACATAAAGCAACAATAACTTGAGTTATAGAATAAAAAACAAAAAAAGTGAAAGTTTTAAGTTATGGACAAACTATGGGAGTCAAAGAATTAGAGGTAAAAGGAGAATGAGGAATGGATAGAAAAGGACAGATCTACTTAGTAAAAAGGACAAGAGATAAGAATAAAAAGAACTGCAAAAGATATATGTATAGCATAAAGATATCTGATCAATACATCTGCATATATATATATATATATATATATACATACGAGGTCTGGGCAAAAGAAAAAATGTTAATTAAAGAAAGATACAAGATAAAAAATTACATATACGAAGTCGGTTCATAAGAAAGAAGATGGATTAAAGAAGAGGAAAAAAAAGAAGGTTTATGACCGAGGTGAATATCCATGAGTTTTAAATTCGATACTATTTGTTTAAACTCTCCTGTATACCACTAAATTATAATACACAAATTGGTGGTGTGCTGTGTTACGTTACATTTCCGAATAAACAAATTCAAAATTAATGATGTGTTTGTTTATGTTCATTGACGGAGAGTAATTTGCATACAGGAACGCGGGGAGGCGCTATCCCCGAAACGGGATACTCGGCCATACAACGGGACACGCGACCCCCCCCCCTCCCCTCACGAGCACCCGCACGCCTGTTGAGTGCGGTCAGTTTCCGCGTAATTATTTTTTGACTTCCTGGAATTTACGCAGATTGGAAAATTACATATTCACAGCCGAAAAATGAGAGTTCGCAATTTGGGGATGTTTATGGGCGAACGAAATTTGGGTCAGAAGAGCGCTTTCTTGTCGGTAATGGTAATGGCAGCGTAAATTTTTATGATTATTAATATTTTAATTTGCGCAAATAGGTAATGAGATTATTTATGGATGAAATAAAAAAAATCGTTAAAGTACTAATTAATGATTACACATTTTATTCCTTTCACGTCCCGGTAGGTAATTAATATAAATATATATATAATATATATATATATATATAATATAGTACTATATATATATATATAATATATATAATAGAAACCCGTGTTTTCCTATCCGCCAAGTTTTCTCCACAACCAGCCACAAGCACCCACGGGTGGTCATGGTTGTGGATAGCCCTTGGTGTCACATCGAGAATATGCGGGTTTGGTGGGGGTGGCTGAGCGTGGGTGGGAGTGGGTGACGAAAATGTGCTTTCTAGCACATTGTTTTGTTATGGGAAGGCCGTAAATGCTTCAGATTGTTTCAAAATAGGCACGCCGACTGTGTCGGTGAGTCTAGAAGGTTCCGGAAAAACCTGCTCTAGAAAGTTCCGGAAGGAGAAGGTTCTAGAAAATTCCCGAAAGTTCTATAAGGTTCTAAACTGAGTGGTGGAATATGTCGGTGTGTCTAGAAGGTTCCTGTACATTCGATAAATTTCTTGAAAGTCTGGAAGGAGAATGTTCTAGAAGGTTCGCGAAAGTTCTTTGACGATCCAAACAGTGTACTAGTACAAATATATTTTTTCAAATGTTTAAACACGATATCATATAATTGACTACTAGTTAACACAGTGTACTTACTGATATCTTGATACCTTTCATTATATCTTTATTAATTGATATCTTTCATATAACTATAATAAAACCAAAATGAACAATATAGTTATGAGTTATGCACGCTGCCTGCCTTCTTACCTGGTGCCTACCTTCACAAAATGCAACGATAGACAAACGTTTTCTAACATAGACCTACTATAAATATAGACTAGTTACAAACCAAAATATCTGCTACACAGAACGACCACACGAATTACTGTGAATATAGACGCACATTGCGGGAGTTGGTCTAGGGGTGTCCAAAGTGTATAAATGTCCGCGCGATATATGTACAGGATGTACCAGAGCTAGCAGCAGACACTTGGCCGGTAGATTTCTGCCTATGCTATGAGTCTAAACTGTTCAAGCAACCATGACCTAATATCAATAGTTAGGGAGATAATCAGTATCAAAGTTTGAATTTTTTTTCAATATTTCTGACTCGTTTTTTGCAAAAAGTTGAACTATCATTACAGTAACATATATCGGTTTTGAAAAATTCACTTGCTTCAATGCAACTTAAAATGATAAATACCTTGCAAATTTTTTTTTTTCAATTTTTGCAAGGTTTTCATCATTTTATTCGACTTGTATTAAATCAAATGAATTTTTCATAATCGACATAAGTTAATGTAATGATAGTTCAACTTTTTGCAAAAAAGTCAGAAATATTGAAAAAAATGCAAACTTTGATATTGCATATCTCCATAACTATTGATGCTTGAACATTTTAGACTCGTAACATAGGCAGGAATCTACCGGACAAGTTTCTGCTGCTAGTTCTGGTACCCCCTGTACATAAAATATTAATACAATACACAACCCTGTTTATATTTGTACCTCTTTCACGCGTATGCTGCGCTATAAGAAAGAAAGAGAAAATGCCATAGAATAAATACCGCAATTCGCTACTAACTTCATATGCATTCGTTGTTAAAAATTATGTTTTATTGTCCTTTATTATACGTGGTTATGAAAATAATTTCTATCTCTTTCTGACTGATACATCTAAGTACGTAATAGAACACAGCACTATATGTCTCAGATTTGTTTTTTAGTGACTAGTCTATATTAAATGTTCAAAATAATTTATTTTCATTCCTACCGTCCCTCTGGGGTTAGTTGTATCATCGTGGCTTCTAGTAATCTTTCGTTAAATCCATAGATATTTACGAAAAAGGTTTGTGTGATTAGTGGAAAATGCAATAATCTATGATTTTAACAAAAGATTACTATTAATACGACTTGGCAACAAGATTACTATAATATACGCGGCTCGGTTATTATGGGTATCAAATAGCATTAAGCATAAGCTAAATATTTTTTATGAGTAAGTATTTTGAACAATAATTTGAAAGCAATTGAATCTTTGTTTTAAAATATACTAACGCAAAAGCCAAAATATAACATGGGTCACATTCATTATCACTCGCTTATCATTGTAGATAAATGTCAGAAGCGTGCGGTGAGTACGTTGAAGCATGACTTTCACGTAAACAAAAATTTAAAAAAACAATCGAAATAAAATAAATATCTCGTAATATTTACTACTATCACAATTATTAACAAATTATTGAAATTTTAATATATAATAATAATATATTAGATATATGTTTAATTTGGATTCTTTCCAAAATATACAGGGTTATTTGTAAAACATTAATAACCTCGCAGGGCTATATTCCTGCCTTGATTATGAGTCGAAAATGTTCAAGCTATTATGACCTAATATCAATAGTTAAGGAGATATGCGACATCAAAGTTTGCATTTTTTTTGCAATATTTATGACTTATTTTTTTCGTAAAACGTTTGACTATCATTACAGTAACTCATATCGATTATGAAAAATTCATTCGTTTCAATACAAGTTAAATAAAATGATAAAAACCCCGAAAGAATTCTAATTGGAATGTTTTCCAATTGGAATTCGAAGGTTTTTATTTTTTTATTTGACTTGTATTAAAGAGAATGAATTTTTCATATTCGATATAAGTTACTGTAATGATAGTCCAACGTTTTACAAAAAATAAGTCAGAAATATTGAAAAAAAATGCAAACTTTGATGTCGCATATCTCCGAAACTATTGATATTGAGCATAATAGCTTGAACATTTTCGACTCATAATCAAGACAGGAATATAGCCCTGCGAGGTTATTAATGTTTTACAAATAATCCTGTATACGTACGTGAAAGTCGTGTTTCTATGTAAGTCAATATACCTACCTACTAAATATAAACATAATATAAACTTCTTTTTTTTAATTGTTTAAAAAAAATCAATGCGATTTTATTTATTAGTTTTTGTCCAAAGTGTTATTGGAGTCACGTTGTTACTCGATCGAAACGAGTTTATTATTCTGAAATTACCGACAATTCTTGCACCAGGCAGCCATGCGGGCCGAGGAACTAAAATTTGCAAAGTCATTAAAACTACACATGGACGTAAAACTTGTATGCGCACTGTTACGAAATATTTTCACTTTGCGATTTAAAACTTTAATTTTCTCTTTAATTTCATACACATAACACGATTATCAAATTACGCTAAACGACTGTGCTGTGAAAAATATGACTAACTTGGTGGTCTGGAACGAGGCTTGAACCCGCGATAATCGGATCAAGCCAGCACGTCTTATTATCAAATACATTTCGTAATAATTCATAAGTTCTTCTTCTTTCTCACTTCATTATAATCGTATTCCTCTACACTTCTACACTTCTCTTGACAGACCTCAGGTTGAATATAACTCGATCATTTGGTCTCCTCAC
Organism: Agrypnia vestita; assembly: GCA_016648135.1. Lineage (NCBI taxonomy): Eukaryota > Metazoa > Arthropoda > Insecta > Trichoptera > Phryganeidae > Agrypnia > Agrypnia vestita. The sequence continues at coordinate 43,811 of JADDOH010006625.1, read as the reverse complement.
TATGTTAATCATTCAACGGCAATTGAACGAGTCCAAAAAAAATATTTAAGATTTATTAATTACAAATTAAATACACGCTTGGAAGATATCAATTATGAATATCTCCTTAGTTATTTACAACTTTTAAACTTGTCTGTGAGACGTACTGTAACAGACCTAATATTTCTTTATAGGATCGTAAATAGTTTGATTGATTGCCCCCAGATTATTAGTCTGATCGACTTATATGCTCCATCGAGGTCATCAAGACACAGTGCATTGTTCTATTATAGTGGAAGTGTCAGAACTAATGCATTAGCAAACTCTGTAATTCCCAGATTACACTCATTAGGGAATGAGCATGCAGAGGCGGCTGACATTTTTGCTGATAGTATAACTGTTTATAGGACAAAGCTGATACAATTGTTTACATCCCAACAAAATGGAAATGGACAATAAATCTTTCTATTTTACCTTTAACTATTATTATTTCTACCTTTAACTTTATTTTTATTTTATCTTATGTTTTTATGTTTTTCTTATGTTTTTCTGTATTATTATTATTATTATTATTAAATTTTAACTATTATTATTGTAACTCTTAACTATTATTATTGTAACTTTTAACTGTATTATAATTTTAACTGTCTTATGTTATTTTAAAAAAAAAATATTCTGTATATTGTAAAAGCCCATAAGGGCGTTAAATAAATAAATAAATAAATTATTTGGTGACGTAACATTCACTTGATTGAAGTTTATGAAGCAATATTATTTTTACATGTGTACGACTTTATTTATGATGTCACCTCTGGGTATAATAAAATCCGGTATTGTTTTGGTGAAATTTTAAACGCACTCAAAATATTCTGAATACACAAAAATTTCACCAAAAAGTATAATATAACAACAAGGGAATGCAATCCCGATCCCGCGAGATCTCGAGGCATTTTACGAGATCAATCCCGAACCGAAAAATCGGACGAGATTATCGGGATTATAGGGTCTGATCAATATCAGCATTTTTATGTTTAATTGTGTATGTCTGTAGAGCTTTTAGTAAGTACTTAAAACTTATGTTCATGTCACATTCAAATAATGAAAAAAGCTTTGTATAATATTTGCTGTATTTTATCAACCTAACATAGTATTAAAAACTACTACTAACTCTACTACATACTGATTGATGCTTGGAAAAACGCCTACAAAAACGCGATGAATACAATTAACATTTTATTAAAATTGCTTACAAGGCGTTGTCGTCAATTGCTATTCAGCTCTATAAACACCAAAAAAAAAAAAAAAAAAGTATTCGGGATCCCGATCCCTAAGGATCCCGTGGGATTGTAAATTCTAATCTCGAGTGATCGCGAAAGGGCAATCCCGACTTGGGATCGCATTCTCTAATAATAACATTTTAAGGATGCGTATTCGCATCATCAGATACCAGTAGCCAGAGGGATACCATGAGATATCATGAGATACCAATAGCTATCTTGAATAAATTTTAATCACAGTATTCCCAGATTCCCAGATTACACTCATTAGGGAATGAGCATGCAGAGGCGGCTGACATTTTTGCTGATAGTATAACTGTTTATAGGACAAAGCTGATACAATTGTTTACATCCCAACAAAATGGAAATGGACAATAAATCTTTCTATTTTACCTTTAACTATTATTATTTCTACCTTTAACTTTATTATTATTTTATCTTGTGTTTTTATGTTTTTCTTATGTTTTTCTGTATTATTATTGTAACTTTTAACTGTATTTTAATTTTAACTGTCTTATGTAATTTAAAAAAAAATAATTATTCTGTATATAGTAAAAGCCCATAAGGGCGTTAAATAAATAAATAAATAAAAAAAAACGATGATTAGTGTCTATTTAAATGTCAATTTTACAAAAATGACATTTTACATTGAAATTCTGATAGCAAGCTCGGTATACAACCCAATTCGGAGTCGTCGCTGGGTGCATTCTCGAATCGTTTTTATAAATATTTTTCAAAATTCGCGGCCAATTTCATAATTGAAATAATCGCACGTATGAAACCAGAAAAATGGCTTTTCTCGAAATGATTAAGAGTCCGATGGCCTTGCTACTCGCGTCCATAAAATTACCTGCACCGGCGGCAGGTGGTGCACACGGAAAAAATGTTAACAGTTAAAAGTCCTCGTGCTCGCATAATTGTAAGCTTTTTACGCGGATTCGCATTCTACGCGGCTTAAAAGCCCGGTAATTACTATGAATTAAAACGAAATATATTGAATAAGCAGTTTGTAGGTGCGAGTTGAGAGTACGGAGAATCAGAAGACGACGTTTGTCTCTGTACAGTTTTGAAGCCTTCCAAACTTCGGCGTGTCATCCGAATATGATGGAAAAGTTAACTTCCCGAGGGAGTTTTCTTTTTTGGTATGTTTATAGAACTCCATCATCACACTTATGGAAAGAAAAACACTTGTTTTTTATTTCTACATTAAAAAATTTATAAGACGCGTATACTTAATTATGAGGGCACTATAATCTAAATATTTTACACTCAACAACTTGTATTTATATGAAAACTATTGAATAGGTTAAAGAAAAATATGTAGAATATATTTTTAATAGTTTTTATATAAATATAAGTTGTTAAATAAATGTAAAATACTTACTTCTTTAAAAAGAGCCAAATGTAAAATATATAAAAATATGTAAAATAAATATATTACAAAAAATGTAAATCATAAAGCGAGACGCGTTGCATAAAAATACTAATGTGGAATTTAAAATAAACTGTTTTTATTTCCATATAGTGGGGTATAAAAGCAAAGGGAGCAATATCCAAAAATGTTTTGAATCCAGTCACCAAGGATTACTAATTTGAAATGTACTGAATTCTAGATTTTATTATGTTTCCTATAAAATCTCGAATTCAGTATATTATATATATGTAATCCTCGATGACCACATTCAAGCAAATGCGCTTTTATTCCCCACACATGTTCCCAAGGGAAATTTGAGGATAATCACAGGATTACCGGGTTGCATCTTCCAGTATCTTCCAGGATTCTCAAACTCGATGAAGCGATATCAAAAAATGGGCAACAGATCTTCTTCTTCGTCGTTTCCGCATAGTTGAATATGCTTTTATCTAAAGGCGAAGTCCTAGTGAGAACATCTAAGACCAAACAAATACGAGCAGCACAGCACCTGATCCTCAAGCTCCATGAAGCGATATCAGAAGTTTGGTGGGCGACCGATCTCCTTCTTTGTCATTGTCTCATAGTTGAGGATGGTTAGCTGAAAGCGAATCCATCCATTTGCATCGATCATTCCCCTGCATCTCAGAACAAAATGCATCTGTTAGACGCAGGTCCGTGGTACTTCTCACATCCATCCGTCGCGATTGAGTGGAATTTGATCTTCTCCCTCTCCGACCCTCGACACTACCAGACACAAGCCTCTTCGTGTAGTTGCTCTCTCTTCTGGCGATATGCTCAAAGAATTGCAGGACACGTCGCAAAGATGACAGTTGTTCGCACGTGCCAAGTTTCCGGGCCGATAACGGATTCTGCATACCCCGTTAAAAATATTAGTCAAGGGTGAAACATCAAACACACACACACACACACACGTGCGTGTGATGTATTTAACCTAATTGAACCGAACCTAACCTAACCCAACCTAACCTAACCTAACCTAACCTGACCTAACCTAACCTAAACAAAAGTCGCGGAGGAAATGTTATGAAATTGACTTGCGGATACTATTCAGATAATGAAAGCAATATAATAATAATAAATCTGGATAGATTTATTAAATAAATATAATAAATGATCATAGCACTGCGTGATGTAATTTCGAGTTCACCGATAGCGCAGGAAGAAATTTCGAGTTTGTCTTTCTTAATTTTGTAATGGTAGATATAAATTTTTTAAGTTATTCTCCTTTTTTTTAGTTTTTGCGTTTAGATTGAAATTTTAGGATGCAAAAAAATGCAACGTAATATTTTCACACTATTATTGGTCACGTCTCACCAATCAAAAGCAAAGATGACGGTTTTCCGAATGATATTTGACAATTAGAAATCCTTTCAAGTGACGACATCAAGTCGTTTGAAAATGTTGTTATGAATGCATATGCTTCGGGTGCTATTATTGTTTTTCAAAAATTATTCTATTTTTTGATTTATTTTTTCAGGTTTACTAACAGCCATTGATTATTCGTTTACACAAGTATTATAATTAGACAGCCAATTACATGAAACCTTCAAAGCTTTTCACAATACAATTGAAGACCCCATGGCAAGAAGTTGTTAACTAACATTTTTGTCAAAAGAGTTAATAAGCCCTCTAAACTAAATAATGTACGCTCTTTCCATTGGAAATAAGTTCAGAACTTAAAAATAATTAGAACATGTTCAAATCATGGGGATGAACATGTTAACTATACTTTTTCACAAAAATCAAATCAGTTACTAATGGGAAGAACATGTTATCTTCAATAATAACATGTTCAAGCCATCATTATGAAATGAACACGCCTTTTAATTTGATTGGAATATTTATGGTTAGTATAAATTTTACTCTGGCAGTACTGTCATATTTATTTTTATTTAGACTATTATAATATGTACTTATATATTATTTTTCAATAATTTTACATACCATGTTTTGTATTATTAATTAAGATGTCAGGTATTTTGTAATTTTGGATAATGGATGCTAAAAACGGATAGCATTTGAAGGATTGTTTGATGTTCGTGTTTTACCAATTTTAAAAAGGAGTTATTCTATTAAAAATGAGTTCCAGAGGCGAAAAAATGGTTGTTAACTACATTTTTTTGGGAAAATTAGTATATTTTTATTTTTTGTGCATAAATGCGTTTTTTTTTTTACTTTCTAAATACTTTTTTGATATTCTAGTGACATAAATAAATAAAAATTAATCTTGAAATAGCAATAAAACATATTTTTCAAAGGCGAAATGCAAATGTCTAATATCTCAAAATAACTTGAATGTTAGTTAACAACTTCTTGCCATGGGGTCTTCAATTGTGATCAAATTAAGTATTAAAAATATGGTAATTAAATTAATTATATACTATTAAAATAAGGTATTATTATAATTAATGAAACATGTGCTTAACGTTTAATTTTCTCTTTTTTATACAGGCCAAATTTTTTATCCGTTAATGGAGAAGTGTCACTGATATGTCAAATATATCCGCTTGCGCATTCTGTCCAGCTATGCGAGGTATACAACACAGCACGTGTATTACGCCCGCACGCAAGTATATTCATCATTTTTTAAAATTTCAATTAGCCTATTACATGTGAGTTAAACAAAATGTATGAAGAAAAAAAATACTAAGTCAAATTATAAGAACCCACTAGATTAATATGGACTAGTGAGAATGGTCACTTTTATATATAGTAAGATTAACAGAAGAAATTAAATTAAAGTAAATACAATTAAATAAATTCCGCAAGGGACAGAGGGAGAAATGTAGGGGTGATGGGGAAAAAGATGGAATGGAAAAGGGATTACTATCTTCGTGACAATAATAAAACAAAACGTATATTTTATTAACCGGTTTTTGGTTTTTGATTGTATAAAATGATGGCTTACTCAATTTTTCGCAATTCAACGGAGCAGTGTCGGTACGAGACAATAGTTACATCTCACTTACCATTCGTGTATGCAATCAAATTCAAATCTCAAATAACAGTACCATTGTAACTGGTTATAATACCGGTTTGACCATCATTAGTCGCTTGTACCATTGTATCGAATATTTTAAACTTACACATGTACTAATTTTGTGCTTAATGTATAAAACTATTCAATTCCCAACGTCACAAGACATATCCGGTATCTCTATACTTTTTTCTTCTTCTTCTTCTTCTCGTGCCCTGTCCGTTTACCGGACGTTGACTATTATGTTCGCTATGCGGACTTTGTTTACTGCGGCCGGAACAGCTCCACAGTAGACTTTTTTATTATAAGCTTACATACATATATACAGAGTGTAACAGAGCTAGTCCACAATACTTTACATGTGGATTGCTGCCTTGATTGTGAGTCGAAAATGTTCAAGCAATAGTTATGCAATATCAAAGATTGCATTTTTTCAATACTTCTGACTTATTTTTTACAAAATGTTAAAGTATCATTACAGTAACTTATATCGATTACGAAAAATTCATTCGTTTCAATAAAAGTTAAATAAAATAATAAAAACCCTGCATTAATTCCATTTGGAATTGGAAAGTTTTTATCATTTTATTTGACTTGTATTAAAGGGAATGAATTTTTAATATTAGACATAAGTTACTGTAATGATAGTCCAACGTTTTGCAAAAAATAAGTCAGAAATATTGAAATATTGCTCAGAAATATTAATTGCTTAAAAATTTCCTACTCATTATTGAAGCAGAAATCCACCTGACTAGCTATGTTAAACCCTGTATAGCCAGGTTCACAAACTGTGAGAACATGCCTACGTTGTTCAAAATGCTGCCCACTGTTTCTTCTTCTTACAGTACCTACTTAATTATTACTGATCATATTAAGTGCACCTATATCAGTTATCCTGTTTTGAAGGCCCTGAAAGGTATTTCAAAAGAACAGCGTATCAAAAGGTTACAATTTTTTCAACAGCACCAAACTGCACAACAATTTTACATACAATGAAACATGTCTGTTGTCGTTATTTTACTATAACAATTCAGCAACAAATGGTTCGACGAAAGGCTTCAATTTTAACTACCGGTCGCAAACGCGTATGGGGACATCTCTGTACATGCGTATATAATAATTCCTTCCAACAATTTATCCTCACAACTGCGCGTTGTGCGTAATTCAATTTAATTACGAAATTCATCGCAGTAGTCTTGCAAACAATAACAATTATGCTCCGGGCATAAGTGCCGGCATAAATGACGTAAGCGTCACGCAGTCTTTTATAATATTTAATAGACATTCGCAAATCGGCAAGGTGCACCCCTATGCGCGCGACGTACCGAGAGCAGTACAACGCCGTTTTTCACCGCCAGATGTCAGCCATTGTCCTCACGCGTAATGGCGGACTAATATGGCGGCGGATTATGTTACGTCACTGTCACGGCGCAGATGCAGAAAATGAAATTGATTCGCAATCCCTTCGTTGAAATTAAAATAAACCAATTAAGTACCTACCTACGCAAACGCTAAATATGGCCTCCGTATGAAATGAAGACATTATTTGTCGCCATGAGAATTATGTAAAAAAGCTTACTTTGTAAGTAAGTTCGATCATTTGCGCTCAACTTCGTATTAAGTAGGTACCTAAGTATTTAATTACAGGCATTGTTTCCTTCGACAATTTTTTAACCCATAAACATACTACCTTTACTAAATTTTTTCAGTAATTTTTCCACTCAACCCATAGGTAATAAGTACCTAGATAGCAGGCGCGTGCAGTGGGAACATTGAAGCATGACTTTTTTGTAAACGTATATTTGGAAAAAAAATATAAATCAAATATTTATGCTACAGATTTTTAAAATATATCAAAATATGAATGCTATGATAACAATTGTCATAGAATATTACGAAACATACGTTGTTTTCCGATGTTTTTACAAATAATTGTTTACATAAAAGTCATGCTGCGATGTTCCCACTGCACGCCCCTGCTAGATAGATATCTCTATCGTGTTACGTTTAAAATATATTTTCTTATTGATTTTTACTAGGGGCGTGCAGTGAGAACAAGAAGCATGATTTTTATTTAAATATACATTTGGAAAAAAAATTGAAAAAAAATATTTATCTGGCAGAATATTATGAAATATTTAAATCTGGATTATGTTACTTATTGTGATTGGAATATTACGTGATATATCTCTTATTTAGGTTTCTTTTCGGAAAATGTGCTTAGGAAAAGTCATGCTTTTTGTACTCACTGCACGCCCCTGGTATCTACTCTTCTCTGGTCCTTCCCTCATCCTGCTGATGATCGCGAGCCCAGGTTGTGTCTTGTGTTGCTGTCTTTGCTATCTTGTTGCTGAACCTTTTCTTTCTTTCTTTCTTTCCGGCCCGCAGTTCGGATAATAATTGCAGGCAGCCAATAGTTTAATTTATTTGGTCGGTCCATCAAGAACCAGATCATTCTCTTCCTCTCTGATCATCTCTGTGGGATTGAAAAATGCGTCACAGATTGAGAAAAATCATCTAACATGGTTCCTTCAATATTCCTTTGACATACCTGCTTATGTAGTTGGAAATCGAAGGGCCAATGAGTAGGATACATTCTTTGCTCTCAGAAATGGTATTGAAGGAAAGATCGAAGACGAAGAAGACAGCGAGGGAGGCCGAGGCAAAAATACTTTCACCAGATCGGTATATGTTTAAATATAAGTATATATGTTATATACCTATGTGCACGTATATTTTTTATTTTTTTATTTACGCGGTTTCAGTACAATATAGTTACATTAATTATGTTTACTCCGTACGGTAAAAAGAAATGCAAACTTTGATGTCGCACATCTCCACAACTATTGATATTAGGTCATAATAGCTTGAGCATTTTCGACTCATAATCAAGGCAGTCACACAGTCCTGCGAGGTTATTAATGTTTTCCAAATAACCCTCTATATTTAGTTGATAGATGGTGGCGAAGTTGTCTTGCCTTAGACTCAAACCGCCACTTTGGCTGGTCGAATTGAACTGCCCGGAACTGTGTCTTCAAATGCAGAACGACAGAACGATACAAAGGCTCCATCTGCGCGGTTCGCTGAACTCCTCGAGCCGCGTGAACTGGTGGGCCGAGCAATGACTCCGCGAGCGTCCGCGCCGTTTACGAGTGGCGCTCTGCGGTGAGCCGGGACAGCGCCGCGGCTAACCGCGCGGCCCGCGACCGCTTCTATTCACAATCTAAACAATAAAAAGTGTATTACCGTGCGCGGCATGCGGGCGGAAGCAGAACCAGACCGGGCAGCTTGCAGAAGCGCCGGCGACGGCCCCGGCGTGTGCCCGCGATTTGCGTGTTCGAATTAAGTACTTTTTAAAAAGCTTTCAAAGTCCTGCGTAGCCACCTATCTACGGAGTACCTACCCGGTATAAGAAGAGCATGCCGCGTTTAAAAGAAAAGGGGAAACCAATAATTACCCCTAGAAGAAAACCCCTAGGCCCGAATTCAGAGTCAATACTCAGATGATTTAAAGGTTAAGGTACGCCTAAAAATGTTATTTTGTACTGAAATTAGGCCCTAGAATAAAAGTCCAACCGAAGTCTGAATTGTAAGAAAAATGATCTTTTAACAGACTATACGATTTGATTAATTCGAATTCTTGAGAATGAGGTATAATTTTTTGAATATTTTTATATTAATGACAGTAAAATTTTCTTAGTACGCATGTAAAATTTAATTAAAATAATCGATGTTTTAATGGTTTTATATATACTGTAATATAGGGAAGAGAACGTTTAATTTTTGCCTTTTTTAAAACGATATATTTAACTACTTGTCTAAAACTATTAATGTCTGAATAGCACCACTTCTTTTTCAAACTTTATACAATCAATTTGTAAAAAAAAATATATGGTCTTTATTTGAAAATATACGAGATTAAGTGTACCAAAGATAACTATATTCCATTAAAACAAAAATAGTGTTTCGGAGTCATAATTTTTAATATATGTGTTTATATTTTTTTAAGGAAATGCTTCAAGAGTGAAATGATCTATCGTAATCATAATAAAATTGATTAAAAGCCTATTTAGCTAGATTTGCAAAATGATTTAATAAGTTTATATATAGTTTAGCTAATCGAGAGCAAATACGAAAATCGTGCACTGGGACAATGATGATTCTCTTCAGTATAACAATTACTCTGTATCAATAATTGTTATCAACTTTATTTTGTTTTCTTAAGGCTTTTAAGGCTAAAATTAATATTTAAATCATCTAAGTATTGACTTCGAATTCGGGCTCTCGTGTTTTCTTAGTTTCTCATTAAAAATAAAATAAAATAAATTTGGTATGTCTCCTATCCACCGAAATTAAATAATCACCACCGGACTTGACTGGATGTAGTTCTTGATACAGTTTTAGATATAAATATATTTTATTTCTTTGAAGGTAAATTAAGTATTAAAAACACCAAACTATGGTGATAATTATTTATTCAAAGAAACATTTTCTGGTCATAAAAAAACATTGCAACTTTTTTTTTGTAAATCACACAATTAACATTGATTATGGAAGCAATTACGGAGAATTGAAGCTGTAAGAGAATTGAAGAATTAAATTTTGAAAATTTTCTCCTAGGTAGAAAATTTGGTGGTGCGGTTTCATTGAAAATTATTATAAATTCGATATTCATAATTAAATATTTGTAAATATAAATATTAGTATCTTCTTCATATTATTGCGCCATCTCGTATCGGAGGCCGGCGATCCTTCAGGCGAATATACCTACATAGTTTAGTTTACATGCCTACGTACATTTAAATAACTTAAGGGGGAATACCTACATAGACATTTCGAAAAAATCGATTTTAAATTTTTTGCATTTTCTTAAAGCTCGAGGTCTTAAGATTGTCTGGTGAAATTTTAAGCAAAAATAAAACAAATAACAAAATTATAGCTGATAATAGTGGCATCCCTTTGTTGATTACTCGCCGCACCACACGCAGGTAGCTGCCAGTCGGGCTCTTTCATAATAGAAACGTTAGACCTGTTTCCATTATGTTTGTGAAAAGTGCTCGATGATGTGGGAATTCTAAGCAAGGTGGAGGACTTATATCATGGACTTGGAATCGATGATTTAATATAAGTTGAAAAATTTCGCGATTTATTCATTGCTCAATTTTCAAACGCGTTTTACTCGAAACCATGTTTTGAAAAACAATGACCAAAATATCTCGGTAAAAACTGAACCGATCAACTTGAAATTTCCAATGGTTATTTTATTCATAATTATCTAGCCTTTGTCGTAGGATTTTTTAAAGTTTTTTTTATCGGCATAATAAACCCGAATTTTTCCCTAAAAATGCAATTTAAATTCAAACGCCCACCATTTTGTCAAAAATCTATATTTTCAAAAACCCGTACGTCAAAATGGGAGTGGTCGCAGTAGTGGACCTTTTTTCCGGTAGTCGACAAAACAAAAAAATTTTACGGATTCATAAAAGTATGTAATTTTATGCAGAAATCATACCAATACCATACATAATTCATACAGATTTCCGTAAAAAAAATCACAAAAATTGCCCATTTTTGCGCTTCGTAGGCAGGTATTCCCCCTTAACAAATTAACGCTGACAAGTACCTACTCAGACATCTTATTTAATATATTCATCATAAAATAATTGAATATTTTATTAAATAAGTGAAGTGATATTTTAACGGTTACAAAAAACAGCTAAATTTAATGTTCCAAGATGTTCGTTTACGTAAAAAACGGTTAGGCAGAACATAAAAGAATATTGAGCGTAGAAGTAAAAATGGTAACCATTAACTTATTTACTTTGTATGCCACGTGGAAAAATAAATCGAGAATTAATTATTGTGATTCGAATATACATAATCTGTATACACCTAAAATTTTTAGATGTCTCACAGAGACGAAACAATTTATATGGAAAACGTGCATGAAAGTCTTTATAGGGTGGCACAGGGCTATGGCTGGCTTAAGGGATCATTTTACACAACTTTCACCAATTCCACTGTAAGAACATTCATCTATTATCAAATTTTTGTTGTGTATATATATATATATATACAACTTTCAGCTCTAGGCTTATGCTAGAGACATCTATAGTCCTTCCCAGTATACATAGATTTCGCAGAATATTATTTTGGTCTTAAGCCCTGGGCCATCCTACAAAGACTTGCATTCTTCTGCGTGTAGTTATCTTTGAAATTCTGCCATTGTATCTGACATCTCTGGTTGACGTCGGATCCCGTTGTAGGGTCCAACATCAGGGCTCATGTTTGGTGGATCCAAAACGTCGGCCAGAGAGGTTAGATAAACACGGTAGAATATCCCAGAAAACTGCACGCAGAGTATTCTGAACGGCCGTGATAACCCGACAAAAATTTTAACTTCCTTACATGTTTCGCATATATATATAGCTTCGTCTCTGTGAGACACTTCTATAATTTATCTTAATAAATAATTATCTTAATAAATAAACATTTAATATAATAATTTATATGAAAATATTGATTATTTTACACTTCACTTCCATTAGATACTTCTATATTCGTACGTACAATATGTATACCTTATGCTTTTCATTCGTGGTTTTTTATACTACTTATGCATTTTATTGATTATTTTATAGTTACATATTAAATGAATACAATGAGCGTTTATAAAAGATTTAATGACCGTTTTTAACTGATAGATTATTTCTCTGTGTGTCTTTATAACTTCAAATTATTAATGCTCTCTAAATGTAAAAAATAATATTAATTGTTATGGTATTAAAAATAGAAGATAAAAAAACCTAAGATGGCATAATATTTAACATATATAAGCATGTGATGTAAAATAGCATATTATTGTTGTTGACTTTCTTCTTCCCAGAAACGTAATGCGATAGGTTCATAAACAGGGTGAATATTGATATCATATAATAGTGTAGAAAACATTTGAAGCTGACAGGACATTTCCGCTGTAGAGCTTTGAAAACTGACAGGATGATCTTGAGATTTTTGGAAATACAAATATGACGAAGGCGCATGGCTGTTTCTAATGTTGATCGCTACAAAAAATATCAGAATTAATGCGCGCTTAACGGGCAAACATTATAACGCTTCTGAACTAACCTGTCGCAAGCACACGCGGTGCCATTTTCCGCCATAAAATCCTTCCATGGTGTCGATGAAATGGCGGTGAGGTAACATTAAGAGAAGCAGCAATGTTTGTTGTTGTCGCGGTGCGGTCGGCGCCATGGGGGCCCGGGGTCAAGGGCGCTGCCCGGGTCACTGCCTGCGCCCCCAGCACCAATAAACCCATTCCGATAACAGATAACATTCAATCATGAACCGTGCGCACACCGGCTGAATAATCAGTACTCTTTCATGTGCAGAGTGCTCATTACTCCCTTTCTTTTAACTTTAATTTTTAACCCTTTTCCTGTGATCCGATCGAGCTGAAACTTTGCAAGCAGACTCGTGGTGACGATCAAGAAGATCTATCAAATTTTCGTTCAAAAAAATTAATAATTATAGTATAATTTTTGATTTTTAGAAATTTTGGTTTTTTCAAATTGCAATCATTACAAAAGTTTTATTACTATCAACGGCGGCCTGATAACGTCACGGAATATTTAAAATTTGAATTACTCCGTCGGTAGGTATAATAGGTACTTCACTATGAATTTCGAAAATTTATGACAATTGCTTCACACTTCTGTTTTTTGGGAAGAAATCAAATAATAAAGAGATATTTTTAGAGATTTTTGACATAGATATTTGTCTAGACATGTTTCATTTTCAGTCAACCAATTATTTAATTACATGATGGTAAACTTAATTTACAAAGAAAGGGAGTAAAATAAAAATTTGGTGTTTATGGGTTAGTTTTTTTTAATTATTTTAAAAAATCGTGTTGCGATATTGATAAAATACCTATAAATTAGATTCTAAAGTAGTCGTTGAAGCAGATCAAAATCTTAAAATAAGTATAAGTGTTTTGGGTACATTATCTCAAAGAATCATTTGGAAATTTTGGTGATGTCCAACCGACCCTTGAATATAGGTACGCTAATGAAATCTTTGAAGCGTCTACATATCGCTTCAATTGTTCACATACAATGTAGGCTTAGGTATTAAAAAAACAATAACTAGCCACATTATTTATAAAGCCACAAAAATTAGCAAGCAATAAAAACGATGCAAATGTTACTTTAAGAAATATATTAACATTTATTTTACTATTAGTACTAGCTACAACTCGTCAAAAATTACGGAACATTGGTTCGCGTCCTTTTTAAGCCCTAATATATATTTTTGGTGGTCCATAAGAGGCGGCCTAGCAACATACGTTGAGCGGCCGGTACGGGTTTACTGGCCCGAGGTTCAAGCCCCATCTCCATTTCTTCTTTTTTAGCCGTGAATTCGAACGAAATTACGGACGTTATACGAAGTTATGGGGGGACAGACAGACAGACAAACGGACGAACGGACGGACAGACAGATGGACAGAACGAAATTATTACATTTGATTATTATTATAATTTATATTCAATTTATTTTATAAAAAATCATTATTAATTATCCAAAACTAACACGAAATTCTACAAATTAGTCCCATCGTGTCACACATTGATTTCTGGAACTAAGTAACTAGGCGTATGACACAAGATAAAAAATGTCTTTAGGTTTTCACAGCCGTTCAGAATCTTATGTGTATAGTTTTCTGGGATATTCTGCCGTGTGTATGTATACATAATGTAAAATCGAAAGTGATGGTATTCAAGAGAGACGAAAGAGTGACTAAGCGTGATGTAATTGTAAACAATGAATGCTTAGAACAAGTGAACGAGTTTGTGTATTTGGGAAGTATGTTTAGTAGAGACGGCAAAACTGAAAATGATATCGAAAGGAGATTGACTGCGGGAAAAAAAGTTAATGGTGCTCTAAATGCAATTATGGCCAGTAAGAATCTATCAAAGGAAGCAAGACTAGCGGTACATAATGGCATTCTAGTGCCAACCCTGTTGTATGGAAGTGAAGGCTGGAATTGGCAAAAGAGGAATGAATGCGGTAGAAATGCGGTCACTAAGACGCTTGTGTGGAAAATCTTTGTTCGATAGAGTGAGGAATGAACAAATTAAACATGAATGCAATGCTGGCTGTAGTGTGTTAGATAGAATAAAGAAAGGAGTGCTGAGATGGTTTGGTCATGTGGAACGTTGAACGAGGGAAGGATGGTTAAGAAAATATATGTTGAAGGCAACAGGAATAGAGGGCGTCCGTGAAAGATCTGGCACGATTAGATACTACAAGTATTTGAGGATGGCCCAGTTAAAAGCCGCAACAACCGTAGAACTTGTATGAGAAGATGTATGAATGTGGCCGAAGCAAAAGTGGTGTGCCAGGATAGAATAGTATGGCTCTGCCTACCCCTGCGAGGAATCGGCGTGATTGTTAGTTTTATTTTGTTCTGAACATTATTCATATATTTTTTTTATCACAAAGACATTATTTATGATTTCCCTTATTATAAAAAACATTATTTATATTTTCTTTATCACAAAAAGTGTATTGTGTGATGGTGTCACTCTAGGACCATCTATTAGGGTCAATATCGACCTGTTGACGGTCTGATTGTTAGAGAAAAATATCTCGTCATGGAATGAATTTGATTGTTTACACATAATAAATTCGCACGACGCATAGTATCCCAATAATTTTAAAAGGGACTAGCTGTAATAACTTTTTGCCTTCACCGAAGTGCCCCGGGGCCATATGGCGCTGATCGGGGGGCGGTCTACACATTTCATTAGCTGCAAACAAAATTGAAATTGTCGGTCAAGGCTGCCCCATTGTTGATATGACATGACAGGGCAAATTATTGCAGCCGATGACAGGGGCTTTGTTGCCCCGACGGATGCTATCCCAACAAGATCCCAATACAGTCCATTTCCATCGTTTAGCAAAAAAGAAACGATAAATAACGGTACCGATTAGCTCTGCTAAATATGGCGTCGTATTTTCCGCATTTTTTACAGTTACTATAGCACGTGCCTTTTAATTACTGTTGTATTAGTACAACAAAGAGATTAAGCTCAGGGGTGAGCCGCTAATATATTACACGAGGGGCTCGTGTTCTTTGATTCGTGACGTTCTGGGAGGGTTAATTCTTTTATCACTTTCACAGTATCTGGAAGTATTGTATATCAAAAACATCGGCCCTTATAACCATAATCATGAGACAATTTTTTGGGGCTGTTTTATTATATTCGCCCACAATAAATGATATATTTTAAATAGAATAAGGTGAAGAAATCTCGTTTCATGATACTTTTAAAATATCAACTTTGATATAAGAATATATTTATGCAGAGTGTACCAGAGCTCGCAGCAGAAACTTGGCCGATAGATTCCTGCCTATGTTATGAGTCTAAAAAGTTCAAGCAACCATGACCTAATATCAGTACCAAAGTTTGCATTTTTTTTCAATATTTCTGACTTATTTTTTGCACAAAGTTGAACCATCATTACGGTTACTTATATCAATTTTTAAAAAATTCATTTGCTTCAATACAATTTAAATAAAATGATAAAAACCTTGCAAAAAAAACTTTTTTCAATTTTTGCTAGGTTTTTATCATTTTATTCGACTTGTATTAAAGGGAATGAACTTTTCATAATCGACATAAGTTAATGTAATGATAGTTCAACTTATTACAAAAATAAGTCGGAAATATTTAAAAAAAAAGGAAAATTTGATACTGCATATCTCCATAACTATGGTTGCTTGAACATTTTAGACTCATCAGAGGCAGGAATCTACCAGCCAAATTTCTGATGCTAGCTCTGGTACACCTTGTATATTCTTATATCATAATATCTTAAATATTTAACCTTCGGAGTCTTCCAACTTCTTCAACATTCGACCGTTACATACTCGAAGAGATATAAACGACGTCATTTTCCTTTACGAAATAGCAAATTCAAAAGTAAAAAAAATAACCTGACCTACTTAGTCGACTACCCATTCGAGTGCCATCTAGATTTACCAGAACTGACGTCACATTCAATCTCCCACACTGCCACACAAACTCTAAACAGAATTCATTCTTCTACAGATCCTCATCGTACTTTAACACATTTTTCAGTGAACTCGACATCTTCAACACGACAACCACTAAGATCAAAACACACATTCAACACATTGCCTAACTCCTCATGGCCTTCCTTCAAACTTAATTAATTTTTATCACACACATCTTATTCCTTATCCCATTTTTCCTTTACTCCACCACTCTTTCTACCCTGTAAATCCATTTCCGCCTTCCTTCCTTTCCCCCTGGAAATAAATTTACGTACATACTTCCATTAAGCATTAATGTACTCCTATGTCTTATTTTTTTTAACTCTTCCTTCAATCAATCTTTTCATTGCCTCTGCTACGTATGTTTTCCTTTTCTGTTATGTACATAATGTATAGTATCATAGATTCACCAAACAAAATTTCTTAAATTGGCTTAACATTTTTATTTATCACATATGATATATTTCTTTTTACTGATAAGCTGTAAGAATTCTAAATAAAATAAAATAAATAATAAAAAAAATGTATTTTTTCATTTAACTAGAAACTTATACTAAACAAGTTTTCTCCCTTCATTTGTCCTTAAAATATCAAAAAGCCACAGAAAGGAAGAAATTAAATAATTATGTAATTTTTGATACGTCATCTTAGTCTAAGACCAGGGTTGCGAAATGTAGTGATGCCGCGTTGATTCAATGAAGTACATACATATTTAACTGTAACCGTTTAACTGTAATTTCGGATATTTTATACGCACCGTATGTATTACCGAGAAGCGAATCTCGACGTTTCGTTGGATGCTTATCCAACGTCATCAGGAGGACGACCTTTACCCGTGGAGCTGGAGGTAATACATACGGTGCGTATAAAATATCTGAAATTACAGTTTAATATGTCTAACGAAAGTTATAACAACCTTAACTCTTTAATAACTGTAACTGGTTGCGGATATTTTATACGAACCGTATGTTTTTCCGAGAAGCGATTCTCGACGTTTCGTTGAATGCTTATTCATTGTCATCAGAAGGACGACCCTTACCTGCGGAAGTAGAGGGCGGACTGAGTTCTTATAAAATATCCGCAACCAGTTACAGTTAAATATGTCTAACGACCGTAATAACAGACTTAACTCTGAAGTACGCGCATTTTATTGTAGATCCAGGTGCAAATTTTTCAGTTCGCGATTTCGAACGAATTCCGTTATTCGATACGAATTTACGAGTGGAAGGTTTAAAAATAACGATCGCTATCGGGGAGAAATCTCGAGTCCCGGCACGCGTCACAGTGCGCTGGCGCGGACGTTACGGCAGATGGGGCGAGCAGTGAGCACCGAGCCGGGCGGGGCGCGGCGTGGGGGATGTTCGATTATTTATAACTTGCATTTGTCTCGAGGCATAAGGATGACGAGGCACGCGAAGCTTTTGATTTTCGGGGACGGGAAGTTTCTTCAATTTACATCGGCCGAGCAGTGTAATGTGATGCTCTGCTTGAATTTTCTAATAAAAGCTTAAATTTATATAAGTAGAATATTTTTATACCCATTTCTTTTCCTGATGTCGGAGGCGCGTGGCAGAACAGCCCAGAAAACACTACAGAATGGCCGAGAAAACCTGAGGACATTAATTTTCTATGCTGGTTAGTTAACTACGTAGTTAAGCAACATTTACGAAAGTAGGTATTTACCTTTATAACCTTATAACTAAATTTACCTATTTATATTTATAACGAATGATTGTTGAAACTTTCATACCTTCTTAAGCGTATGTCCACTTTATTTATTTTTATTTTTATTTTATTTGGGAAACATACGGTACAATGTTATAAAAAAATTATATAATATCGAAAAAATATTCATTCAGCATGACCACTGAAATTTCTTCGAATCTGGTTAAATAAAAACAAAATAAAAAGATGACAAAGAATATGTGATAAAAATTTAAATTATGATAGGTAATCATTTTAAATATTTAAATTATGATAATGCATAAAATTAACAAAAATCAAATTCAACAATCAGTTTTTTTCCATGCATTCCTTATACAGCATTCAATCTCTGCTGATGATAGATCAGTATATATGAATATTTAAATGCCTTTTTTATTTTATTATATATTTTTTTTGTATTTTCGCTGTTATCATTATTACTCATGCATTTCATCAAATCCCGGCTCATCTCACTATACCAGCATTTTTATAGAGGTGGGCAGAATTTTTGTATAATTTATAATGAGTTAATTATAACAATAACTCATTATGTTGTATAAATACATAGAAACATGGTAATAAGCAAGATGTTTTGAACTACCTTATAAATTATTTAACAAGAGGGAAGATTTTAAAAAATATATTAGGACATAGGTAAGTAGTTATACCAATGGAGTTTTAAATTTTACTTTTAGATTTTAAGAAGTAAATGAAAACTAGTCGATGAAAACTAAGCACTTAAATGAAATCAGATTCTACCAAAACACAAAACACAGTAAACTCTAGATTTTTTTAAATAGAGATGCGATCACGGAATACATGTCACATCAATATTCTTACTATTTTCAAACTAAGCTAAATGCTTGTTATATGAAAATAGGACTAACTTGCTAGTCTGGAGTGAGGTTCGAACCCGCGACCTTTGAGTCCCGAGGCGAGTATCCTAACCACAAGACCAACAAGCTACTCAGTTTTTTAATATACAGTATCACCAACTGACTACCATTGTACTGTACTGTTAATATTAGCGCCTCAGATCAATCCGGAATTCCGACTTACTTTGCAAGGTGAATTCAACCAAAGAAATCAGAATTGACCAAGAATTATATTTTATTAAAATAAAACCCAAGTCACTTTGTTTTCACCACTTTATTAGATTATACAATCTACATGTTTGGAGAACAATGTTCTCTTCATCAGGATTGCTTGTGTACTAAAAATTGAAAAAGTTAAACCATGCAAGTATGATGAGCGGGGGGGGGGGTCGGAGGTGTTAATTATTAGGAATATCATCTAAGGGGAATGGAATCTTAAGTGGAAAAATATTCAATGGTGGGTTGTGCACAAATTTAGCCTGAGTATTTATTATATTTGAATTAATATTAACATTTTTCATTATTTCAAGTATTTCTACATTATTTATTTGTGGGATCTTATAACTAATATGTAAAAATTTTAAACCTTTATTAATTTTAAATGTATGATCATACAGTGTTTTACAAAATCCGACTCAAGATTGCTAGTTAAAGCTTTGATGTGTTTTCTTTAACCCTAGTTTTACTTAAGATTTCACCGCCTTTAGATGACATTCCTCCTCTTTACCGTAACACACTCGGTTTAACTTTTTCAATTTTTAGTACACAAACAATCCTGACGAAGAGAACATTGTTCTCGAAACATGTAGATTGTATAATGAAAACAAAGTGATTTGTGTTATATTTCAATAATAATGTTCAACACAAAGTTCAAGACTCCTTTCAGAAGAAAAAATATTCTTCGAACAATTAATTTTTTATCACGATTATGGACCCTGAAACCATTTCTAAAAGCGCGGAGGTTGGATATATTTTCGGAGGATTGAGGTTCGATTCCTGGTGAGGCCACAATATATCTGATTTCAACAAGCCTATCAGTCATATATTTATTATACGTGTGGAATAATTTAACTTAAATTATCACCATTATAATAATAAAGTCTTCAGTATTAAACCTGCCCACACACGTCTCTCCCTTGGGTAAAATGTCGGATTTCCATTGATCCAGGGCGCCACAATGACCATTCTGTTACAATGTATGTTTAACAATGGTGTTTTTATGAAGTGCATAATACGACGTCAGGCAGGCAATATGTTAAAACCGTTATGAGCGGCCAATTGACGTGAATAAAGGCCGCTGCACGTTGGCCACTCACCTGACGGTTTCGTGCTTTTCGGTTTTCGTGCACTACCGAGCGCTATACGTGATCTTCTGAGTTCCTGGTTGCAAACGTTCATTTCAATGGGTCACGCAAAATAAATTTTTGAATATTAAAATTGAGTCATTGAGAGGTTGGGTGTAAAACGGGTTTAATTTGAGTAAATATTAAATTTTTTTTTTGGAAAGAGGTTTCTTTTGCATGCAATATGTTTTTTGATAGACTTCCAGCGCATAATGTATCACAAAAAGTACGTGGACATAGTATAAAAGGTTCGAAGGTATGGGTGTAATTTATTTATTTATTTCACACCTTTTACAATAATATCTAGATAACACACTGTACGTTACTTGTATGAATATATAACCATACACAATATGCATGCGTATATATGTATATATACATAAATATTCATAAATACACATATATAAACGCATACACAGGCATATATAATATATACATTCACATACATACATATTACATATCGTAGTTGTATAAATAATAAATCCTGTGTGCCGTTTAGTACATTCTGAGATAAACGAATCGATTTTTCATGTAAATAATGGACATATACTAAAAAAAACAGTGTCGTTCATCTGTAAAGTCTGCCTAGTAATTATTTAAAATAATTTTTATAAATCTAGTCTGTGCAATTATGAAAAATTTACAAATTGATTCGTTTATCTCAGAATGTACTTAACGGCACATAGGATTTATTATATATACAGCGACGATATACATACAAAAACGGGCGGCCCTCGTAGCGCAGTGGGCATGACACACCGAGGGTTCCGGGCTCGATTCCCGGTGAGGTCACAATTTAATCTATGTGATTTACTCAAGCCTGGCTGTTTTGTGATGTATTTCACTTCTGTGATTAAGCCTCCTGGCCTATGAAAGCGAAAAAAAAAAACGCTTGCATGTGCTTATAATTATAATAATAAACTCAAAATAGGTACATGAATAAATCATATACTTAAATTAATTATTCCATATCCAGAACAAATATTAATCAAAAAAATCAACGGTGAAATTATCATAATGTGTAAGAAGAAAGATGTTACGGATGTCAAGTATCTTGAACACAAATAGAACTTGTTATATTGTTTGAGGGATGAACCAAAAATAATACTATGCATGGATTGTCAGACAGAATATAGTTATAAGAGATTTTTTTAAATATAGATGCGAACACAAAACACGTCGCACTAATATTTTTCCTATTTTAAAATTAAGCTAACCGCTTTTGTTATGAAAATAGGACAAACTGATATCCTGGAGTGAGGTGCAAACCACCGACCACTGGATCACTAGGCGAATATCATAACTAATACACCAACAAGCTATAATGAAAGTTTTTTGAAAAAAACATTTGTAAGTATTATAACATATACAGTACAATAACATCAACGGTCCTTACGTATATTGTCGAATCTGCAAAAACTCGATATTCGTTTTATTATCTTAAACTATGCACTATACTAAAAAAAATTGGATTTTAGTTTAAAAAAAAAATCATATATAAAGGAAAATATAACCTTTTTTTATCGTTATCCGAAAATGTGGAGTAAATAGGATAGATAATAAAACTAAAATTTATTTTTACTCTCTTTCTTTTAACTCGTGGCGTCTGATTGCTTGCTCATCTGACGAAAAAAATTTGGATCGTTTTTTAACCCTTTTCCCGTGATCCAATCGAGCTGAAACTTTGCAGTTTCGTGGCAGATCAAGAAGATCTATAAAATTTTCGTTAAAAAAATTAATAATTATAGTATAATTTCGGATTTTTAGAAATTTTAATGGTTTTTTCATATTGGAATCGTTACCAAAGTTTGATTACTAGCAACGGTTTTTTCATACAACTCAGTAAGTTGTATGAAAATACTCAGACGCATCTGGTAACACGAAACCCGAAAATGAGAAAGGGAGTATTGTAAAAACTTGGTTTTTACGGGTTAGCTTTTTCATAGTTTCGATAGTATACTCAGGAACCGTCGATATATTACAATAGTTTTTCGGATTTTTGATACTTCCCGGGTAATATAGTCTCTTAAATTAAATATAACAAAATTCGAATTTGAAGTTAGTATTCAATCATTTTATGAAAATCTAAAATATTTTATAATGAATTCATAAAACCAAAACCCACATTCATATGAATATTCACAAATCCCCTGATACATTCGCCCCGCTAAATTAATTTCCACTTTAATCACACTCCGACTCCTCGCTTTCCTCGCATGACTTCCCCGCAGCCCAGGTGCAGGGCTCCAGGGCTCCTGCGCTCCTGGGTCCTGGGAGCTGAACCGAGAAAGCGGCGCCACGAGCCAACCGTCAGCCGAAATGGTGCCATCGCTTCACTGCTTCTGCGACCCTGGCGCGTGCTGGTGCTGGATGTCAGCGGTCAATGTGTATAATCATGCTAAATTAGCACGCGATAGGGGCGGCGTCTTATCACGCCCTCCAACCCCGCGAGCTTGGAGCTTTACGACAACCACATTAGGGAATGAACATGCAGAGGCGGCTGACATTTTTGCTGATAGTATAACTGTTTATAGGACAAAGCTGATTCAATTGTTTACATCTCAACAAAATTTTTCTATTTTACCTTTAACATTATTATTTGTACCTTTAACTTTATTATTATTTTATCTGTCTTATGTTTTTCTGTATTATTATTATTACCTTTAACTATTATTATTGTAACTTTTAACTGTATTATTATTTTAACTGTCTTATGTTATTTTTTAAAAAATTATTCTGTATATTTATAAAAGCCCATAAGGGCGTTAAATAAATAAATAAATAAATAAAAGTAAATAAATAATAGATTGTCACAAATTTATTTTGTTAACTAGGCTCATTCGTAAACACCATATGTGTAAAATTTCAATGGTTTTGGAAGGTAATCCTTCAATTCAATCTTTTTTCTAAAATAAAATATAGCCTAACCCATAAAAACCAAGTTTTTATTATACTCTCTTTTTCATTGTATGAAAAAACCATTAAAATTTCGAAAAATCCAAAATTATGCTATAATTATTAATTTTTTTTAACGAAAATTTGATAGATTATTTTTATCGTCGCCACGAGTCTGCCTGCAAAGTTTCAGATCGATTGGATCGCGGGAAAAGGGTTAAAAATCGATCCAAAGTTTTTCCGGCAGACAAAAAACCGCAGATGCTACGAGTTAAAAGAAAGGGAATAAAAAATATTATAAAATATTTACGTTTCTTCCTATAATAGAATAGAAAATGAGCTATTTTATAAATGCCATATTTAATGGCACGAAGTTTGAACAAAATTAATTTTATAGTTTATATAACTAAGGAAATTTTAACCGAATGAAAAATCTAAATGTTTCACAAAGCCTTTTGAAACACTTTCTAGAACTGTCTACTGTTAATATATGCGTGAGATGGTTTACGCTCTTAGATACTGCCAGACAATGGACATGATACACCATTCTTTTTTAAAGATATATTTTTATTATTTATGTTTTTACTATTATTATTTATATAGCTTTTGATCATTTGATTTGTTGATCGAGGGGTTATAACTCTCGCTTAGTGATACAATGGTCGGTGGTTCAAGCCTCATTTCAAGAAATCAGCAAGATAATTCAGTTTTCATAGAACAAGCGTTTAGATTAGTTTGAAAATAGTAAGAAAATTAAAAAAGAAAAATAACATGCTGCATACGGAAAAATAATTAATCTGCGAGCATATAATGTATTTTAACTAATGGGAATTATTGTGAGATCACGTGCGTAAGTGAATAAAGATAAATTTTTAAGTCATTTTATAATTTTTTATGTTTTTCTACGTATCATTTTCTTTCTCCATATAAAATCAGTAAATAAATAAGTGTTTTCGAATATGCCAATTTCTAAAATTTATACAAATGTTCTCAACAATGCGACACTTGCGGGTAATGAATAAAATATATAGTCGTTTAATAATAGGTATTACCTACGGCAGGGGCGTGCAGTGGGAACTAGAAGCATATGACTATTTCATAAGCATGTATTTTGAAAAAAAAAAAACGAATAAGAGATATATCTTGTAATATTCCTCTCACAATAATTAACATATTATTCAGATTTTAATATTTCATAATATTCTGCCAGATAAATATTTAATTTAAATGTTTTTTCCCCAAATATACGGTTCAATAAAAGTCATGCTTCTTGTTCCCACCGCACGCCCCTGAACTATGGTAATCAGTACTTTTCGTCATTTTGTTTTTCCGATTTTATTTTTGTGGGGCCTGCGACCTACATATGTATATTATATATTTAAAAAAAACTAACCCATAAAAAACAAGTTTTTACAATACTCCATTTCGCTTTGAATCAGGTTTCGTGTCTATCTATACACGCGTCGGGCTAATTACTCATATAGAATGATTCCAATTTGAAAAAAACATTAGAATTTCTAAAAATCCCAAATTATACTACAATTACTAATTTTGTTAGATCATTTGTATCGTCGTTTTCAGCTCGATTTGATCACGGGAAAGGGGTTAAAAATCGATCCAAAGTTTTTTCGTCAGACAAGCAAGAAAGCAGACGCTACGAGTTAAAATAAAGGGAGTAAAAACTAAGAAATATTATAAATAAATACGAATTGAACTTACATAGATAAAGAACTGTGAAATAAGGATGAAAAGACAAGCAATACAGTTTAGAAAGAGACGTACGTACGAGTCTGAGAAACCGTTGATTCGGTAAAGAGACGCGATGGCGATTGTATCCATTAATTTAAGTACCCACAAATTAGTGCTCGACGGCATTACTCCGCCAACCAGCTATCAAAAGAATGCTACCAACCTTTTTGCACTCAAAATTAAATGCACACGCGCTAGGTCAGAGATGTCAAACCTGTGATACGCGGATCACTTATCGTGACGCGGGCAGAGTGTATTTGCTTGCAAAGTGTATTTAAGAGTAAATAAAAAATAAATTGAATATTGAACATGAGAAATGAATGATAAGAAAGATATATAATGCAAGTATTGATGGCGCCAGAAAGAGATGGCGACCGTGGAAGACGAGGTATAACCAAAGTAACCAGGTTCTGGAAAACGGTCCTGTTAGGAGACTTAACAATCGTCGAGCTTGCTGTGGAAGATGTACGAATGTGGTCAGTACCGAGGATTGTGGCGCTCTATCCTCTCTGCCTACCCCCATGAGAAACGGTGTGATGGTAAGTATGCAAGTAGGTAAGGTGAGTTGAGAGCGTGTCAGTGTACTTTCTATTTGCTTCATTATCATAGGTATGGTATATTACTTAACGATTTGAATAATTATTTTATCTTTATATCCTTATAAAAAGTCAATGTTGTTGGAAAAATTGTACATTTTGGATCATTTCATGTAATGAATGAATGTAATGTAATGAAGTGTATGTAATGAGTTTTAGCGGACCTTCAATATAAGACATCATTATGAATCCCCAAAAAATTATATATTTAATTTTTAAAATTTGAAAAGCGAGTTTTTTTGTTGAATTGAGAATATACTTTGAAAACATACATTGCATAAAATATATATTCTTTATTATTTTTGGAAAAAGTTTGGCCTTCGCTGTGCTAGGTAATATGCGTATACGACATGCACAATTAAAATACTTTAATAGGTTTCAACGTATTTTGCGGTTTTAACCCGCTCATGACTTACTAGCGGTAGGAATTCAATGAAGACCAGGGTTTCCGGACTTCATGAAACAGAAAAAAAAGCAAGTTCACTTAATGTACAGTACGCAACGGGATAAAGGGAGAGGGAAATCTGAACTGTGACCTAAAGAATAAGCATGCGAAATTGGGGTCAGATCGGTCAAACGATGTAGATTTGAATTATTGAGAACAGACAGACAGACGTTGAGTTTTATAAGTATAGATATACTTGAAAGTGTACCATTTGCGTAGTGTAATGTCTGGTAAGCAAATACGAAAGATGATTTGACAGTTGCAGGTTGCGATGTTACAAGATATTTGAGATAATTCGATATTTATGAAACCGATTGGTTAAATAAATAGACTCTAAAGTTATATTTTTAAAAATATGTCCGGTTCTATTTTTATTGATATAATTTATAAAAATAAACTTTGTTTTCACCACTTTTATATTGAAAAATATCAACATGTTTCAGAGCCCATGGCCCCTTCGTCAGGATACAATTGTAAACTAACAAAATTAAATTCAAAAATCAAAGTAAAGACAATCAAAAATATTTAAAAAAATTACATGTGGAAAATGAATAGTCATAAAGTACCTACTTAACGTGAAAATAAATTTAATAGTTAACTAAATTATATAAGTTTTATATAAAGTTTTAATTGACAATTTTTCTTATATTCTAAATTTCTACTTTATCAAACTGAATATTATAAATAAACAGGTCCTTTTTACAAATAGTTATCTTTTAAATATATTTTCATGTTAACTAGGTAGGTACTTTATTATTATTAATTTTCCATATACAATTTTTTTATGTTTTGATTGTCTATACTTTTTGAATTTTGAATTTTGAATTTAATTTTGTGAGTTTACAATTGCATCCTGACGAAGGGGCCGTGGGCTCTGAAAAATGTTGATATTTTTCAATATCCCTCCCTATATATATATATTTCAATATCACATCCCTTCCAGGAGCACTAGACAAAGTATATCGTTTCATTGTGACAATGTTAGTGTAAATTATCTCTATAGCTCACCTATTAGAAGGCTCCATAGGTTAGGAAACGAGTATAGCTACCTATCGGATGTTTTTTCAGAAACACTAGCCGCCTACAAGAAAGCTCTTCTGGACGAATTCGGTCGTTTATAATTGGTTATTGATATCATGTCTATCTCTTGTTTTTAGATTTTGAATTTTACATTTCATTTTATTTTACTGTCATTTTTATTGCTTCTTGAGTTTCAGATTTGATTTGTTTACAATTATTTCATTTTGTTGTAATTTTGTTGCTTCTTGAATTTCAGACATAATTATTTTAATTTGTTGTAGTTTAATTGATTGTTGACTTTCATATTTGATTTGATAACTATTATTTCATTTGATGTAATTTTGTTATACTTTATGTTAAGTAATGTTTTATTTTTCTTTATATATCACTTTATTAATTGTTTTAGATAGAATTATACCTTATCTCCTTTTTTTTATTACCTATCAATCTAAACATGTTTATATACATTATTTCTTTAATGGTACGTTGTACCGTGTATTAAATAAATAAATAAATATAAAAGTGGTGAAAACTAAGTATATTTTTATTAATTATATTAATAATTTCACCACAAAATAATTTTGCTGCTTTCGAAGAAAAAGCTATTTTTATTGCTTTTCGTTATCATAACAATGATGTTTCATGCCCTTGGCTAAAAGTGATACCGAGCATAAATTCGCCGTCTCGTAAAATTCGTTATCCACACACCCGAAACATTCAGCGGCCACTTTAAACGCTGCCACCTTAAATACCGGCTCGTTAAGGGCGTTGCCTTTTGATGAATGAATCTCTCCCGCCATACTGATAAACACGAGCGGCACTTACCGCCGGCCCTGCACGTTTCGCAAATTAACGGCTGTTGTTTCGACTAACGGCTACTCGGTACGGGGTTCGAAGTTTTTTGCGAAAGATCAATTTTCCGATACACTCCCGTCCATCAGCTGCGGCACCCGTGGCCCAGTTCCGACCATATGGAGTACCGCCGGGCCCGACACTACTGTTGCGCTGGTCCTGGAAGACGGAGCGGACGCAGGGCGCTCCAAAAACTATTTTAAAATACTCGAAAATTTCAATAAACGAACAAACCGGATCGCAGCTTGTCGGGCAGTAAAAAATATAATCTTTGTTAAAAAATCTTTATTTAAGAATTAATTGAAGTTGCAATTTCAGAACGGAGATCTGTGAATTTTAAATAGATTTTTATTAATCAATTAGAAAAAATCAATTTAACGAAAAAATATTTTAACTGCTACCGGAATTCGAATCAACGGACCTCCATTCTATCCGGGGATTTTTCTGTATGTCTTTTCTAATTGATTAATAAAAGTTTGTTTAAAATTCACAGAACTTCGTTCTGAAATTGCAACATCACAATAATAATGTTTTAATACAATAATAATTAATATAAAAAATATACTTAGTTTTCACCACTTTTATACTTATTGAAAAATATCAACATGTTTCAGAGCGCATGGCCCCTTCGTCAGGATACAATTATGAACTCACAAAATTACATTAAAAAATCGAAGTATAGGTAGACAATCAAAACATTAATATAATCATTTTTCATAATTATATCATTTTTAGAAAAAAAAAAAAAAAAAAAATATATATATATTAGGTCCTTACATATGAAATTCACGTTTAGTATGGGAGGAACATAAAGTCGTTTTTTTTTATTATAATATATTTATTTAATCAAAGTATGTACCATTGCTATCTATGCACTTTTGCCATATCATAGGTAGTTCATCGATCCCTTTACTAAAAAAACCATTCGGAAGGGAATCAATAAAATCTTTGAAGGCGGTTTGGACTGCCCCATCGGAGTTGAATTTTTTCCTTTGCAAGAAGTTATCCAAATTTCGAAAAAAATGGTAATCTGTTGGGGCAAGGTCCGGAGAGTACGGTGGATGTCTTAGACATTCCAATTGAAGCTCCTCTAATTTGGTAGCCGTCTGTTGTGCAGTGTGTGGTCTAGCGTTATCATGAAGCAGCAGTGGCCTAGAGCGATTAACCAGCCTCGGTTGTTTAGCAGCTAGCTTTTCCATCAGAGTTTGCAGTTGCTGACAATAGACATCTGCCGTAATCGTCTGGCCAGATTTAAGAAAGCTGTAGTGAACAACACCAGCACTAGTACACCAAACGCTCACAAGTAACTTTTTTGGAGTCAATTTTCGCTTGGGGCATGGTTTGGCTGGTTCGGCAGGGTTCAGCCATTGCGATGAGCGCTTCTGATTATCGTACAGGATCCACTTTTCATCACAGGTAATGATTCGATTTAAAATCCATTCATTATTGTACCGGTTGAGTATGCAACGCAGCAGTCAACGCGCGTTTGTTGATTTGCTTCACTCAATTCGTGAGGTACCCACCTTTCAAGCTTTTTCACCTTACCAATTTGCTTCAGTGGATTAAAACAGTTTTATCACTAACACCGCAGCCTGTAGCTAACTCGGATGTGGTTTGCGATGGATTCCGCTTCCACAATAGCCTTCAATTCTTCATTATCACTTTGGTCTCCGGCCGTCCACGAGGCTTGTTCTGCAGGTCGAAATTTCCAGAACGAAAACGTTGGAACCAAAAACGCACTGTGTTTTCTTTTGCGGCACCGTCGCCATACACATCATTAATCCTTCGAGCCGTTTCTGCAGCACTGGTGCTACGGTGGAACTCGTACTCGTAAATAACGCGATATTTTAAGTTTTTCATTTTGTAAACTGAGTGACGCAAAAGAAAAAACAATTGAGGAAAAAAAACAAATGATTATAATTTTCAAAACCAAATACATTGAGGAAATAGCTTAAAATTTGGATTTGGACTTCCTACCAAAGAAAGATATTTGAGATCAAATTTTGCCAGTACGGTAAAACGTCCAATTTCATATGTAAGGACCTATAATATATATTTATATATATATATATATATATATATATTTATATATTATATATATATTTCCACAAATAATTCCATTGAAAAAAAAAATTTCTGCGTCCTCTAACGGTAGCTGCACAAAGCTATTTGTTACTATTGCATTGTAAAAAGTAGATTGCTTTAAAAATGGAATAAAAAATCAATTAAAAAAGAGACTAGATACATGGTCGAAAATTTTTCGGGATTCGAACCAACGGACCTCCATTCCATCCCCGGATAGAATGGAGGTCCGTTGGTTCGAATCCCGGTAGCAGTTAAAATATATTTTCGTTAATTTGATTTTTCTAATTGATAAAAAATTGTTTAAAAATATAATCGTATATGGTTAGTTTTCACCAACTCGCAAACAAACCATTTGCAGAAACTTTGCTTAAACAGTCAGTGTGAGGATATGCTAAATATCTTAAAAGTCAGTACTCGACAACATCATAATTTTTATTTAAACATGTGTGAGTGATATATTCGAATGTAATATCTTGCTTGTAGTGGAATGAGTACTAACTTTATATCTTAAATTATGAATAATTTGTTTCTTTCCAGAGAATTCAAAGCACTATTCGGCAATACCGTTATTTGGTGAAGAGTATTTTAATTTGTTTTGTGATACGTGATAATTTTTTCGTAATACCTGGATAGCAATGTCATACGGTCTACATACGTCAGTGCAATTTGGTGAGCCTTTGGTGATCTGGGGCCTAAGGCGGCGTAGCGCGACCAATCGGAGGCCTTCCGCAACATATCCGATAAGCGGGACCAAGAACGAAAAAAATAAGCTGGCGCGGGTTCGTACAGCGCGTCGTTTCTCCATTTTTCCATTCCGTCTTTGGCCTTTCGATCATTTATACGCGTTCGACTTTATAACCTCAACTATTATGGTAAGACAAAATATATTTAAAATAAAATTACACTTCGTTTAACACCACTTATTTCGTATTATCAATAAGTGGTGTTAAATAAATAGCAATTTTACTTGAAATATAACTTGTAATATTTATAATCTATAATCTCACTCTGTAAATATCCAATCATCCGACATAAACCATAGTTCATCAACCGTGAGAATTTTATTTTTGCTACCTTGTATCTTTCTCACTTGCTTGTCACACGTTACACTACACCCCTACATGTATTGCGACACATAAATAAACACTGGAATATTCAGTGCATCGCCATCATTACATTACTAATTTATAGAGGGCGAGGGAGACGTTCGACGTCCATAAATTTGTGATCTGCACCAATAATGAAAAGCCTCTGTCGATTGCACATGTTGAGGTGTCTAGGAGTTGTGCCGATGTTTTTACTATTACGATCTCCGCATGAAATTTCGTAAACTCCGCTTTTTTCTAAATTATCTATTTTTGATTTTGAATTGAGGAGTAATGTGCCTATTATAATTAGTATTATACGCGGTCTAATATTTATTTATTTATTAATCAACGCCCTAATGGGCTTTTACACTACAAGAAAATTAAAAGAATTTTATATACCTAACACAAAACACATTTTACAGTAAATAATTAAAAAATAATAATATTAATATATTTAAGATAAATGAACAATATAAATGTAACAATGTAAAATAAATTAACAATAGAAATGGACAATATATACAGGGTGTCCCGTATCTCGACGTCAAGCCGAAATTGGGGGATAGGCCAAGTCATAATAGTTATCAGAAAAATATTTTAAAAAATCTAAGTCATGTGTTTTAAAAACTATAAGCATTTGGAAAAAATCAAAAAAATCTACATCCTATGATCCTATGGTCTTTTCACTCATGTTGCTACGAATCTTTAATTTTCTTCATTTTTTTAAATTTTTATGTAATCCTGAATTCTGTAAAGTTTTGTCCAAAATTCAAAGCCAACTGCTCCAGCTTGAAAGAAAATGTCACTTTTTGACCAAATTAAGTATTCAAAATCAATACTTTGCCCAATTTTAACTGACTTTTTTTTATTTTTTCAAATATTTTTCTGATAACTATTATGACTCGGCCTATCACCCAATTTGGTTAGACGTCGAGATACCGGATATCCTTATAAACAATGATTAGTACAAACAGTAATAATTAGAAATCTTTAACAAATTAGTAACAGACTAAAATAAAGATAATTAAACCAATATACCAGATAAATAAGATAAGAAGATAAAATTAACCAAAAAATAAATATAAAAGATAAAATCAAAACATACTTAAAAGTGAAATGAACAATAATTAGGACACATTAAAATAAATAAATATATATAATTAATGGGAAACGAAACATAAGTAAAAAACTAACCAATAAAAAACAAGTTTTAATAATTTTCCCTTTCTCATTTACTAGTGGAAACTGGTTTGGCACTTAACCTACGCGTTGGGCTTCGGTCGGACGATGCTACGAAAGAGAGTAATAAAATTTTTCCAAAAATCCAAAATTATACTATAATCAGGTTTAGTGTCTACCAGATGCGTCGGAATCTCCATAAAACTTACTAAGTTGTATAAAAAAACCATTAAAATTGCTAAAAATCCAAAATTATACTACAATTATTAATTTTCTTTAACGAAAATTTGATAGATCATTTTGATCGTCGCCACGAGTCTGCCTGCAAAGTTTCAGCTCGATTTGATCACGGGAAAAGGGTTAAAAATCCATCCAAAGTTTTTTCGTCAAGCAAGCAGACGCCACGAGTTAAAAGAAAGGGAGTAAAACTTTAAAATAAATAATTCACGGGGAACAAAACATAAGTATTTATTATTGTTATTTTTTTTAGTTCACTAATCTGATAAATAGCCTTTCGACGATTTGCACGCGTGAGGCTCTCTTTAGAGGTTCTATCCACCCCGAAGAGAATAAGGACTAATAAAATCCTCAGTCGTAAATCGTGGCTCGCGAGACGGCCGCCAGATGGCGCGCGACAGCCCCCTATCGGCCCCCTCCTTCCCCGGAGCGGGCGCACCTTGCGAAAGATCGCAATGCTGACAAACAGTACCTGCGTATAGCGAGTGATCCGCGCAAGAGCTTCTCAAACTGTGCATCCGGACACGATAACAAATCAACCAATCCGAATTCAGCAATTCAGCAACTCATTTGCAACACGAATCGGCAAAATAACGGCACATCAGTGGTACCATAATTAATTTTTTTTTATTTCATTCGCAACGTGCGCGTCATAATTACGCCATCACAAGTTAAATTTAATTACTCAATAAATAACATAATTTGATACTGGGTAATACCTTCTCCTTATACGCCATTTAAATGCCGTACTAGGAGAGCACCCGTCGTGTGGTTAATTTTACGAATGGGTCGGCATTGCTTTTCCAAAATTGGTCTGGTAAAAAACCTAATTCGATGCATACTTTATAGAGTATTAACAATTTGAAAATAAAGACGCACCGAGAAAATATGTGACAATAAGAATGTTTTCTACACAACCGGCCACAACCACCCACCGGTGGTTATGGTGGTGGATAGCTCTTGGTGTCACATTGAAAATATGCGAGTTTGGTGGGGGGTGGTTGTGCGTGGGTGACGAAAATGTGCTTTCTAGCACATTTTTTTGATATGGGAAGGCCGCAAATGCTTCAGATTGTTTCAAAATAGGCGCGCCGCCTGTGTCGGTGAGTCTAGAAGGTTCCGGAAAAACCTGCTCTAGAAAGTTCTGGAAGGAGAAGGTTCCCTAAAGTTCTATAAGGTTCTAAACTGAGTAGCGGAATGTGTCGGTGTGTCTAGAAGGTTCCCTAAAGTTCTATAAGGTTCTAAACTGAGTAGCGGAATGTGTCGGTGTGTCTAGAAGGTTCCTGTACATTCGATAAATTTCTTGAAAGTTCTGGAAGGAGAATGTTCTAGAAGGTTCGCGAAAATTCTATGACGATCCAAACAGTGTACTAAAAATCTACACGTGCGAAGCCGCGCGGGCACTGCTAGTTATTAATAAATTACACAACTAATGGGTATTGCAAAAAATATATAAAAGAAAAAGAACATTTTACATATTAAAATAATTATATAGAGTATCAATATGCCAGAATTTTTTAATAGAGCTGCGTACACGGGATATGTGTCACATTTATAGATATTCTGAATATTTTAAAAACAGCGTTAGTTCTTACGCCTGTGCTGTGGAAATAGGCCTTATTTGGTCATTTCGTGGAACGATTCTCGAAACATCAACCTCTTGATCTCTAAGCGAGTACTGGACCACAACACCAGTCAAATATATGTAGACAAAACTATAAGCGCGAATAAAAGTTGAATCGAAACGATGGATCGACAGTTGGAGAAATGGTTCTGTAGATAATTCTCAGTTTTGGAATCACAACATTTCCAACTGTCAGTTTTTAAAACCACATCTTAGGGTCGATTGTATCAACTTGATTTATAATTTATAATAAATGTTTAAAGCATACTAATCTAATAACTAGCAATCTAAAAATAGGTACTAATCCAGTAACTACTAACTTATCAAATAAATACCTACTTACGACTTGCGATACTTACTAATAAAATACCAACCAAACAGCAAAAATTAAGCTTTTAACTTAACTATTAAAATAGAAAGTTTGGCTCTTAGGGACAAATTCATGAAAGTACATATTATATGCAATCAAGAAATATGGAATAAGTGACCGTCAAACTTGCGCCAATTTTGTTAATCTTTTTCGTAGCGTAATAAAGGGTTCTGATTACATATTTTTGTCGCAAGCAAGTTTAAAAGCAGTTATTCCAATTTAAAAATCGTAATGATTTCCTTAGAAAATTTGACAGATCAGCCCTTTTATCCATACGACTTCCGAACTATAGACAAACATTCAATGATTCAAATACTTATCCATAGATAAAAAAAAGATAGTGTAAAAATTCAAAGAAAAAGGCTGATTTGTCAAACTTACTAAGAAAATAATTGCCATTTTTAAATTGGATTTACTCGTTAAATATTTACGTGCCGGATTATTTTATGACATTTTTGGAATGTCAACATATAATTTGTATGGGCATCTATGGCCTAAAGTGTCAAAAATATAACATTTTTAAACTTAAACTTTTAAACTTGCTTGCGACAAAATTTTACATCATTTATGTAATCAGGACCATTTATTACGCTAGGGAAAAAAAATTAACAAAATTGGTGCAACTTTGACATTGGTAACTATGGTCAATATTAAATGTATTACATATCGTTTCATTCATTAAAAAATAACTTATTAAACAAAAATAACATACTTTTTGTATTATCATACAAGTATCTCAATCTTACACCACTTGATGTGCTAATAACGTATGAGAAATTCATCTGGTATAACATTTTCCCAATATTCGATAACGAGCAATATTTAGTGAAGCATCATTCTGTAATAAATTTTTATAATAGGTACCTGAAAAAAATATACTTACACTATTTAAAAAACAGAACGTTTTTAATAATTTAATAATTTATGTACTTTTTTTTGCTATTTACAGCAATTATTTTAATTTCTGGGCCCGGTAAAAAGTAAGTAAAAACGCGTTACATGTCTAAAATGTAAGGCCCGAATTCAGAGTCAATACTTAGTGACTTAAAGGTTTAAGTACATTAAAAACGTAATTTTCAATACACATGACACTTGTAAGGCGTACTTTAACCTTTAAATCGTCTAAGTATTGACTCTGAATTCGGATTTGAGTGTCATAACACTCTTGCATGGAACACGTTCAGACCATTGTGTTTTGTTTTGGTCTCTTTTTCAATTTTGTTTCATGTCCTAATGGTGTGCTTTTATTTTGTGAAAGCAAGTTCTTACTATTATACTAAATATCCGCTTGAACTCTGGACACATTAATGTCGGATACCCCTGGACATAATTCTATGTTTTGGATTTCACAAAATTGTCAGGCAAAATTGCAGATCGTGGGCAGTATAACCGATTCTTCTGAGAGTAAGTATCCACGGTATAGTTGATTTCCTGACATCAAAATAAAACAGAATTGACACTCAAGTAAGTATTAAAAATATATTACACCGACCGACCGGGTTTGCCAGCCTTAAAAACTCCACAATAAACAATACCAAAAGTTCACGCAAATCATAGACAGTATAAACATATTCAATAGTGAACGTAAGAACTTTTTGTATTTTGCTAATTAAAAATTTTGATTTCTTGGTATTGCACAATACTTATGCTTTGCGCTTTACTCTTAGATAACTTAACTACATATATATCAAAATGTACGATTAAATGTACTATATTTTAAAATGTAATATCTTTTTTGAAACTTAATTGACCGTCAATTCTGTTTTACATATTTGAAATCAGGACACTCTACTATGTATATCAAAGATATTTTCTCTCAAAATGATCGGTTCCCCCACATTCTACAATATGCCATTTTAAAAATGTCAAAATTGAAAGAAAGAATTATTAATAGAAGCTAATGGAACGAAAATTAAAACAAATAAATTTATGATAAAAAATAATGATAGAAAATAACCCCCCACCCGTGAATCTACCGTAAATACTTAATGTAAATTAGTAAGAAGGTATGTGTAAATTGACAGATCGCGGGATTTCGCGTGAGCTCATTTTTCTGTAATTTAATTGGTGGTTACAAAATGTCCTCATTCAGTCGGTAACTGATTCGTAGTTGATGTCGTCATCAATAACCAATGAAAGGGGTTAATGGTGTCGACATCCTCGGCTCAGCCGGGAGATAAAAAGGGTGTTAACAGGATGACACAGGTTAGATTTCCACGGTCACTATTATTGTTCTTGCGTTGCTTTGGACAAATAAAGGGAGTGATTCTTTGAGACCCAAAGAAGTATTGTTTCAATCATACCCGCAAGTCCAGGACATAACTTAAAATTGAAATAATATTTCATTTTAAAATACATACGAATATATTTTGATTATCTACTATAGATGAATTTATTTTAATTAACCACAGATGGCGAATCTCTGCAGCATCCGCCCTGATTAATGTGGTCAGATTCCGGTCAGGGGCAATTCCAATGAACGCGATTTTTGATAATTAACCCGGGCACGGTAAGGTGGTTGCAGACCGAATAAAAAAAAGGCTTTTTTCTTCATAAATCCTGATGACGTCATTATATCGCACCCCCGCTCAAATACTGCCACAACTCAAAAAAATAAATCAATTTTATTGCACCGTTAGTCTCATAATACTTCAAAATCTTGTCTCAGAAAGTGTCATGTGCGTATAGTTCAATGGTTTGTCCCTAGAGGGTACTAGTGTCATTGTAATATTAACCAAAATTATAAACATACCAAACATAAACATTGTCACGTAACGTAATATATTTTTTTGAGTTGTGACACTGTTTGAGCGGTGGTGCGATATTCCATAGATTCCAATTTTTACATTAACAAAAATAGTTTTCACTCTTTTTTTCATATTGTATCATGAAAATCAAATAAAAGAGAGAAAACATCTAAAAGTAAAAAAATAATAATGTTAAATATAAGGATTTCACTCTGCATTAGCCGTATACCCGTGAAAAATCACGGGACATAATAAATGCAAGATTTTGAATCTAAAAAATCATTTATAAAAAACCATTGTTTATTAAATTGGCTTAAACCTGAGACTAAATATAGGTAATAAAATAAAAGAATAATATAAAATTATTAAGACCATGTAGTTTCGACCCTTGAGCGTGTTGCTTGTGCCACGAGCTGATTGCGTGTCACACTCTAATTATCTTAAGTTTTAATTCCAGCATGCTACGAACGTTACGGATTGACAGACAGACAGAAAACGAAATAAATATATTTAGATAAATAGTTAGGTACTTAATATAATAAGTATTTAATATTTATTCATAGCTTTCAAAGCAATTGTCTTTGTGAAATTCTGTAGTTTGCTCAGCACTCAAATATATTTTTTATGACTTTGTTTTTATTTTTTATTTATTTTAATTTTCAATCCGGAGCTACGCTTGAACTTTGTTTAGATATGAAGGTATAATTCTAGTTTTTTCGTATACATCCGTATTCTAAATACATTTGAAGTGAAAAATTGACAAACTTACATCCGTATTCTAAATACATTTGAAGTGAAAAATTGACAAACTTACATCCGTATTCTTAATACATTTGAAGTGAAAAATTGACAAACTTACATCCGTATTCTAAATACATTTGAAGTGAAAATTGACAAACTTATGAATTTTATATGAAATAGTCGTTGCCGTTGTATATCAAAATATACATATACATTTAACATATATTGTTGAAAATCAGCTTATTCAAGTTATAAACAAGACGTGAAACTGTTTTTTTTTGATTTGCCAAAAAATTGTTTAATAGCAAATGCATAAACACTTATCATTGTGTCCTGTTTCCACTACAAGTGTTGTCATCAAATCATTTTCATGACTGTTAAAGCTACTATATAATTTTATTAACAGCATCTTAACATATAAAATACATTACTTTTTCATATAAACTGATGATTTTCATATCATTTAACTAATATGTGGATTAACACATTAAGCAAATATTTTAGTAATACAAATGAGACTTACAGATAAGGTCGATATGTTGACGGAAAGGTACGAGGCTGATGTGGCGTAATGGTAACGCACCTTCCCGGATAGATAGGGGATCCGGGTTCAAGTCCCGGTAGCAGCCAAATATTTTTTCGTTGATTTGATTTTTCTGTGTCTGTCTAAGTAACTAACTCACCATTACGCCGTTTCCCGCAGGGGTAGACAGAGAGATACAACGCAATATTTTTATGTGTTGGCACACCACTTTTGCTTCGGCTATATTCATACATCTTCTCATGTAAGCTCTACGGCTGTTAAGGCTTTTAACAGGGCCATTCAACACTCGCCCCATATATTTTCTTAACCATCATTTCCTCGCTCATACGTTCTACATGACCAAACTATCTCAGCATTCCTTTCTTTATTCTGTCTACCACACTACAGCCAGCATTACATTCACTTCTGATTTGTTCATTCCTCACTGTATCAACCAAAGATTTTGCACACAAGCACCTTAGTGACCGCATTCAGTCTACTTTCATTCCTATTCTGCCAATTCCCGGCATCACTTCCATACATCAGAGTTGGCACTAGAACGCCATCATGTAGCTTTAGTCTAGCTTCTTTTGCGTCTTTCTAAATGATTAATAAATTTGATTTGAAACAATTTAAATTTGAATTTTTACAAATCAATTTGTAATAAAACTATAATAATAATATATAATAGAATAGGTGACAACCCTGGTGTGCGTTATATATTGGCACGCGGCGAGTCGCGTGTCAGATGCCAGCGGCGCGGCGCGCGCATCCTGTCTCGTGCCGAGTGCCCCACCCTTCAACTGGGCTGCACTTCAACGTGCAATGCGCTGCATCCGTGCGGTGGGATACTGTCAGGGCGCGCGCAAACAGAGGTTGACAGATTTAATATTTAACCATTTTTTTAACTCATACTACACCGCTCAACAAATATTGTCGGTGGATCGCGATGGTAGGTGATAAACGACACACTAGAAATTAATTAATCTTCTTCTTCTGCTTCATCTAGGACTGCGTCCTGTCGTTGCTCGGAGCCTGTTCCTGGGATACAGATGTCCAGCTATCTCGCCATCTTTTATGCGGTCTTCCTGGGAGTCTGGTACTAGACGGCAGCTTGTTCGCTGCTATGCTCACTACTCTCTCAGAACAAGCTCTCTCCACATGATCTCTCCAGTAGCGTTTTCTAGATCTTCCCCATCGGACAATATCCTCGACGTCACAAGTCCTTCGTATTTCGGAATTCCTCACTCGGTCTCGGATTGTCAGTCCCGCAATAGGTCGGAGAGTCTTCATCCCAGTTGTTCTTAGGAGATTTATTGTTCTGGTAGTGTCAGCCCTTGTCTCGATACAAATTAATTAATGTTTTCTTTTATTTAATTAATTTTTACGCATCCACGGGTCAAGAAGCCCAATTACGTAACACATCACAAAACACCCAGGCTTGAGTAAATCACATATATATTAATTGTGACCTCACCGGGAATCGAACCCGGAACCCTCGATGCGAGAAGCCAGTGTCATTCCCACTATCGAACGCTTCTCACATACCGGTAGCTACTCTCGTACTTTGTCGCTGGTCAATTTCGTAGTGAAACATTCGTCGCTTATCTTTTATTTACTTTATATAACACTTATCATTATCGAACACATCTCACACGCCGGTAGCTACTCTCGTACTTTTTCGCTGGTCAATTCTGCACTGAATTCGCCCGTTTCTATGGTTTCTCACGGCTGTCAAACACTAAACCTGCGACCCATGCACTTGGCCTTCTTTTGATTCACTGCAAGACCCAAAATTTTTGTAGGTATCCATTTTATATATTGTATATACAAGAATGTACTAATGTAAAATGTGAAAAATGAAAATTTTCTCTAAAAATTAAAATTTTACAAAAATAAGATGTTAATTTTTTTTTTAAAGTAATATTTCAAATAACTCCATTTTAAATGTACGAATACACAATACATAAATTAAAACATTTTGTGAAATTCAACAGATTCGCCATTTGACATATCCTGATTTAAAATTTTCTTCATAATTTGTAATCTGCAATTAGTAATGACATTTAATTAGATCATTACCGGACATTAACCATTCTGCAGAAAAACTGTTGATCTGCTTCTATGGGGGAAATAATTTTCTATGATTTGACTCAATCCATGCATTTCTGATTGTTTCTTGGCCGAATTACTGATGCAATCCTTCACTAGATTCATTCAGTGTGAGATGCGATGGCACAGTAAAAGCAGACTGGACCAGGTGATATCAAGGAAAGAAAAAATATTAAAAAAACATCGACATATTTCACATGACACAACCTCAGTTTAAGAGAGAAATTATATCGCTCCTGACCGAAAATAGTTTGAGCGTGTAAGACGGATTCTTCGGAAATCAACCTAAACAAAAATTTTATAGCCACAAAGCGTGGGTACACATTTTCTGGCTTAGTTGACTTGGGAGCCTACATGCCTATTATGTCGTGCGGAGAATGTGAACTTCGTTCATCTTGTAATCCCTTACTGTAGTATACTTATATTGTATAATGTATTAATGTTTTATTTTAATGTATCATCGTAAATTGTAACTGTACTAATCACCTTGTCCTAAATGACTATCCATTAGGCTCATTCTGACCTGTCGATAGTCTTTAAATTAAAAAAATATATATATATTATTAAAATCTATAGTTCATGAGAAAAGACCAGAAATGTCTCTAGCATTGTCCTTTCAAATAAATTAATTTCTATTAAGATATTAGTTATATCGTAAAAGAAATTAGTTAGATAATAAAAGATTCTCAGATTCGGAACATACATAGAACAAATTTTGACAATGTGTGAATGTCCTTACGATGAAATTGGTAAACACTGTGTTGTGCAGTGATCACTTAAGCCACTCATACAGTTTGTGAGCCCTGGGCCATCGTATAAAAAGACTTGCATACACGCTTCTCATATAAATAGCCTCGTCTCTGAGAGACTTCTATGATTTGTCTTAAATAATTACAATTGTTGTGTAATAATGTAATTACAATTGCGAATCGTTCTGTTGTGGGTATGTAATCGCACTCAAAATTTACAAAAAATGGATGTAAAATATGTGCATGTAAAAAGGTGTCATTTCTAAATTCTTTCGGCTTTATAACAAGTTTACTTTCGTGCCTTCAACATGTGTCACCAGCATGAAGAATTAAACTATCCGGCTTCCTTGGTGTGTTTTCAATTGAAAAATTACTTTGTCGCAGTACCGCGTCCGGAAAAAAAAACACTCGAGTATTATTATTAGAGTTTTTGCTGCGGTATTAATTTTCTACAAGGATTCCATAAAATAATAGGAGAAGGGTGGTAAGTTATCGGAAAAAAACCGGCGATAGAAGGAGGGAGACCCAACCCGCAATCCATATGGCGCTGTAACCTCGATCTGAGCAACAGAGTAACGTAAATTGTGCAGGGAAAATAGTAGACCGTCGTAGAAATGTGTGATTTCTTTGCCTGTCTTTGAAGTCGTTGCATACCGTGGAATTATATTTTTTATCATATTCTACTAGCTGACGGATTCGTGTTTATATTGTTATTGAGGTAACCTTATTTATTTAGGGGTAAAAATTTTCAAAAGTTATTCGTTTGTCATCCATGATACTGCGAGCTATTAATATCGTTCAACAACAAAAGCAAACAAAGGTATCCTCAAATTATTGGTATATTTAATATGTTTTCTATTATACGCCACATAGTGCAACTGTAGTGGAATGTGCCTTTAAAATAAGCTGCATAAATATAATTCTCGCTGTTTGTACGTCACATTTTGCCTTCAAATAAAATAATTATGTAATCGTCCAACAGTTTTGTCACTCGACTACTTGAAACAAATAGTGAAAAAATAAAAATGAATTAAACGGTTAATTCTGGTGTCCATCTAGCGGTAGTATTGCGAAGTAATTTGTAACTCCGTAGCAGAAAAAATGGATTGCTCTAAAAACGGACAAATGTTAATCAATCAATAAAATGAGACTTACATATAAGGTCAATATATTCACGGAAATATACAAGGCTTCCACAGCTTAATTGTATAAAGCGCCCGCCCCGGAATGGAGAAGATCCGTGGTTTGAATCCCGGTATTAGCCAAATATTTTTTCGTGGATTAGATTTTTCTGTATGTCTTTCTAATTGATTAATAATTTGGTTTTAAATATTTCTCTCTGGACGTTGCATTATTTACAAAATAAATTAATCAACAGATCTTTGCGTATCCAAGTGCAAGTAGGTACCTACTTGTGTCAAATAATAATGAAATTTCGATAGAAGAAAGGAGTAGAAGATGTAAAGAAGTGACTTATCAACTATCACTGATGGGTCCAGTAACGTCACATTATCGTTGCGTTGCGTTCGATCGATGCGAAAATCACTCTACGATAACAAATGGGGCTTCTACATACATCAACAAATTCACCAACAAATAAAGCACAACAAAATTTTTGCATAAAGATTACATCGGTTCCTAATAATCAAAATATACAACGATTTAAAAGCAAATATGAAAAGTTGCAACTGTAGTAATTATATATATGTTATAGTAATAATAATATTTTGTCTCTCCAAAAAAGGAAGAAATCGATGGAGAAGTTTCACAGTGCTGATAATATAACATGTTGTAACATTTTACGAAAATACAGACGCAAGTTTAAAATTCTATAACTTTGTTAGTTTTTGAGATACCTTTCTTTACCTTACTTCCAAACTTTTGTTCAATTTGACTCAATTATTCATATGTTTTAATTTTTTTAACACTGACGCTATTTATGTTATAGAACTCCATTATTTTAAATTCAAAAATAAAAAATCAAAACACGATTTTTTTGAGTTCAAATTTATTTTACCACACACAGGACGATCGTTTCGGCTTATTAAGCCTTTATCAACTGTTGATAAAGGTTGATAAAGGCTTAATAAGCTGAAACGATCGTCCTGTGTGTGGTAAAATAAATTT
>JADDOH010006624.1:0-27683 GCA_016648135.1 Agrypnia vestita | reverse complement strand
GCACGCCAATTTACGTTGGGCAAGCAATATCGAGTGTGGAAAGGTTTGTGTGCTTATTTAATAAAAGCCAGATATTTTATTCTCACTAGGGAGAAGCTTCGTGAGCAAAATAAAGTAATAAAATAGCACAGGAGGTTAACGGCGACTCTCCAGTTTCTCAAAACCGTTTTAACTACTGTGTCGGTGGTGTAACGTAGGTCTACATGTCATAGAAAATATGAAATATCTGCCTTATTTACGAAAACTAAAACGTCACATTTTTTGTGATCATCGAATAGACATTTTCACACCAAAATGACTAAATTAAACTGTTACGAATGTACGGATTTTGTAATTAAAAAATATTTATTCATTACTCTCGTATTTTCGGCCAGTGTGTAAAAGAGAGAAAGAGCA
The DNA here is from genome assembly GCA_016648135.1 of Agrypnia vestita. Taxonomy (NCBI): domain Eukaryota; kingdom Metazoa; phylum Arthropoda; class Insecta; order Trichoptera; family Phryganeidae; genus Agrypnia; species Agrypnia vestita. The sequence goes on along the minus strand of JADDOH010006624.1, from coordinate 27,287 downwards.
CGACAATACCACACATTTCATATAGGACAGAGATGGCGGTTTCTTGAGTTTCGGTGAAAGAGAGAACAACGTCGAAAGAGCGCGATAGAGTCGCGTAACACGTGTTAGACAAAGACGGCCTGCAGGCGACTGAGGCGACCACGTTTAGTTGGTCAATACTTGCATTATATTAGGTCCTTACATATGAAATTGACGTTTTGCCGTACTGGCAAATTTGATCTCAAATATCTTCTCTTTGGTTAGGAATTCCAAATCCAAATTTATACAACTATTTACTCATGTATTTGTGTTTTGAAAATTATAATTCATTTGTTTTTTCCTCAATTGTTTTTTTCTTTGCGTCACTCAGTTTACAAAATGAAAAACTTGAAATATCGCGTTATTTACGAGTACGAGTTCCACCGTGGCACCAGTGCTGCAGAAACGGCTCGAAGGATTAATGATGTGTATGGCGACGGTGCCGCAAAAGAAAACACAGGCGTTTTTGGTTCCAACGTTTTCGTTCTGGAAATGTGCGACCGCAGAAACAAAGCCCCCGTGGACGGCCGGAGACCACAGTTGATAATGAAGAATTGAAGGCTATTGTGGAAGCGGATCCATCGCAAACCACATCCGAGTTAACTGCAGGCTGCGGTGTTAGTGATAAAACTGTTTTAATCCACTTGAAGCAAATTGGTAAGGTGAAAAAGCTTGAATGGTGGGTACCTCACGAATTGAGTGAAGCAAAACAACAAACGCGCGTTGACTGCTGCGTTGCATTACTCAACCGGCACAATAATGAAGGGATTTTAAATCGAATCATTACCTGTGATGAAAATTGGATCCTGTACGATAATCAGAAGCGCTCATCGCAATGGCTGAACCCTGCCTGAACCCTGGCTGAAACCAGCCAAACCATGCCCCAAGCGAAAATTGACTCCAAAAAAGTTACTTGTGAGCGTTTGGTGGAATAGTGCTGGTGTCGGTCACTACAGCTTTCTTAAATCTGGCCAGACGATGACGGCAGATGTCTATTGTCAGCAACTGCAAACCATGATGGAAAAGCTAGATGCTAAACAACCGAGGCTGGTTAATCGCTCTAGGCCACTGCTGCTTCATGATAACGCTAGACCACACACTGCACAACAGACGGCTACCAAATTAGAGGAGCTTCAATTGGAATGTCTAAGACATCCACCGTACTCTCCGGACCTTGCCCCAACAGATACCATTTTTTTCGAAATTTGGATAACTTCTTGCAAAGGAAAAAATTCAACTCCGATGGGGCAGTCCAAACCGCCTTCAAAGATTTTATTGATTCCCGTCCGAATGGTTTTTTTCGTAAAGGGATCGATGAACTACCTATGAGATGGCAAAAGTGCATAGATAGCAATGGTACATACTTTGATTAAATAAATATATTATAATAAAAAAAAATCGGCTTTATGTTCCTCCCATACTAAACGTCAATTTCATATGTAGGACCTAATATGATGCATATTATACTACAGGTGCATGACACTGTTAATAAACAAATTATATGTAAATATATTCAATTTATGGATGTATTTTTAATGCACAGCATAATTAGTAAATACGTCGTAGATGAATTGCAAATTATGTAATCCAACTATTCGATTATATTGTAGAGTATAATAAATAATGGAAATTCTTGTAATCTAGCATTAAAATGTTAAATAAGTGATTCATGATTCCGAATCCTTACGGAGACTAAATTTTTATGAAAAAAATGATTGTCCAGAATCTTTTTAGCAGTCAAATTTGATATTATTACTTTACTTGCCGTAAACCAGTGAAAAATCACGATTATGTAGAAAGTTTTTGGAATAGTCAAATTTGAAATTATTACTTTACTTGCCATAAACCCGTCAAAAATCACGATTATGTAGAATGTTTTTGGAATAGTCAAATTTGAAATTATTACTTTACTTGCCATAAACCCGTCAAAAATCACGATTATGTAGAAAGTTTTTGGAATAGTCAAATTTGAAATTATTACTTTACTTGCCGTAAACCCGTCAAAAATCACGATTATGTAGAATGTTTTTGGAATAGTCAAATTTGGAATTATTACTTTACTTGCCGTAAACCCGTGAAAAATAACGATTATCCAGAATGTTTTTTGAATAGTCAAAATTGAAATTATTACTTTACTTACCGTAAAACCTTGAAAAATCACGATTATCCAGAATGTTTTTTGAATTGCTAAATTTGAAATTATTACTTTACTTGCCGTTAACCTGTGAAAAATCAAGGGACATAATAATAATTAATAAAGACACTTGCGCGTACCTGAGCCGCGCGCTGATTAACGTGTCATCATCATTAGTGCTATTGTTGTAATTCCAACCTAATTCCAGGGAGTTACGGAAAGACAGACATTCAAAATTAGGATAGTTGACCACTCCGGTAACTTTCTTGAAAAGATAAAAGTATATTGAAACATTGGATTGCGAATAACTTGGTCTGTGAGTGTTCTGCGAGACAAGCAAATGTTTTTAATACTTTTTGAATTACATGTATGGAAATAAAAAAAATGTTTTTAATTCAGCATTTTTAATTTTGATTATCAATCTCTGATTTCGGCTTACACCCTCATAAGCCGAAACACGTATCATAAAAATTAAAAATTAGAACTAAAAAGTGTTTTTATTTCCATACTAGCTGTAACCCGTCAAGAATGACGGTACTTTTACATGCCGGTTCATAAAGAATAAGTATTTACTTACTTATTTTTTATGAAATAGTATAGTAATAACGACTTTTATCAAAATATTTGAACACTTTTTTTATATTTCCCCTGCCTATTCTAAATCCTGGCGATTAGGCGGAACATGAAATGTGAAAAACATGTCCTATATGTGTTGTATTTTTAACGGGTAATGCAGGCTCGATGATAGCAACATCGTTATCGTTGCAGCATGGGGTTTGCTGGGCCGGGGTTCAAGTCCCATCTCCGGCCGTTTAGTTTCGTTTTTTTTAGCCGTGAATTCGAACGAAATTACGGACGTTACACGACAGATGGACGGACGGAAATTATTATGTTTGATGTGTGATTATGGAGTTCTATAAACTTACTTCCGAAACAATAAATACATTTGAATTGATAAACGAGCGAGGTCTTGCTATATTGTGATATATTATAGGTGTCTCATAGAAACGAAGCCACTTTTTTAATACGGAAAAGTAGGTATAGTACCATACCTACTTTCCCATAGAATAAAAAAATAGCTTTGACACTATCAGAGATGTATAACACAACTTAATTAATGATGTCTCTCTGGGGATAACATCCGGAACAGTGTTATCGTGTTATCGCAAAATTTGAACACTCACACACTCAAAATATTCTGAATATTTTAATTGTTTTATTTTATTTGTTTATCTTATTCATCCGAATACAAGCCGAGGACGGTCCACAACTCCGCAATAATTTCAGGGCAACAACACGTTTATCTTAAACGCCAAAATGTCCGTAAGGAACGAAGAACGTGGAAGTTAATGGGAGGCTCGTAGAGCGAAATGACCCACATTTATTTGTTCGGAAACAAGAAAACACAACAATTGGCGCTAATTGAGCAATCTCCCAGCACGCGAGCTCGCCGGCCCCACAGACGAGTAGTGCAGCTTCCTGCCGCTCTTGTCCCTGGAGCTGTCGCGAAGCGCCGCTAGGAAACTTTGCCCGCACAACCGCACAAAGAACGGAATAAGGTTCGCCGAAGTTGTAGAGCTGAGGGTGGCATTTAAGCTGGTAACATCTTCCGAATGTAAGGAGGTCACTGGGGCAAAAACTCATACTAAACACTTGGATATATTATTACACCACATCACTTAACATTCGTGGAATTTATTATTACCTTTTAACTATTATTATTGTAACTTTTAACTGTATTATTATTTTAACTGTCTTATGTTATTTAAAAAAAAATTTATTATGTAAATTTGTAAAAGCCCATAAGGGCTTTAAATAAATAAATAAATAAATTTAAGTAATAGAGTATTATCACTTGGTCATATTCGGAAATCCCCCGTTTTCAGGACATCATAAAAATATTCTTCAATATCTAATATTGTCTTTACAAGTCAAGTCAATAAATATCTCGAGGGGCGAATTTCGCTTTTCATATCTTACGAACTGCCCAGAAGAGGGATCTGGGCATTAAAAAAAATAGCTCCAATGTTAAATATTAGGTTGATTAAATAATAAGTACTGTTATAAGGAGTTTACTATTTCTTCTGGAAAACTGGTTATTTTTATGGTACCTACATATTTTTACCTACTATTCGGGTATTCGGTCGTTCGATAGATATGAAGTAGGTTTTATTTTTTTTAAATACTGTTACATGTTTTTTTAAATAATGTTACATTCAAAACCCAAAACTGAAGATTTTAAAATGCACCACCGCCATGTGACCGACAATTTTTTAAAAACTTTCATGAACGAATTTAATTACACCCTTAGCACTTTGTATACTTCGTTCTAATAATGCTTTGTTAATATTATTTTCTTTTCAAAACTTCCAAAAGTCTTACATTTAAAAGAATTTAAAAGAATAATAAATTCTCACCTAAATGGGAACAAGTGGTAGGTACTTGATGATGGTGAATAAGTGATGAATTCACTAAAAAATTTTAACGCGTGTACTTTTAAATGTGTAGTTCTTCAAATTTTTTTTCTGTAAAAATGGTCACCGTCCTACCACTTCTAATAAATTGCAAAATGATATCCATTCCTAATTTTCCGTTATTTGTTGACCTTTCATATTAGATAACACAACTCCACATCAGTGTTTCTTATGTAGAAGACAAACTAAAAATAAATAAACGGAAGGGGGATATAGATCACCTCACATTACTGAAATGTAGAGATTATGCAAACCCGCGCAAGGGATCCGCCCGAGGGCTAACCGCGGGAAAGCGGGGAGGCCGCAGTGGGCGAGACATGTAGCGAGAATTGATGAGTCCCTTTACAGGCACAAAGCTCTCTTACACGAGTCGACAGGATCAAGACTGAGGGGAAAACCGTGACGCAACGTAATGGGTAGATAATGTCAAAGCGGAGCTGCAAGTGGTAGACGAATGCCCAGCACACTGAATTACAACAACCATGTCAAGGGGTTGGAGGATGCTCTGTGGACGTGGACATTAGTCCCGTGAGTCAGCAAAATAAAAATAAGTAAGTACCTACACACTAAATTAAAAAAATATATCACAGGGGTAGTTAAAATAATAAAAGGTTACTCATAAAATTGTAATGAAAAATTTATAGTTTAAATCCAAAAGATGACACTTTATAATTCAATTCAATTCAACAATTCAAATATCTGCGATCTTTGTTTTAATATTGCACATAAAAATCTTATATAAAAAACAGTTGCTTTATTTTTATAAAATTGTATTTAATAACTAAAAGATTTAGAAAAAAACTAACTACATTTAGGATCGTAGCATCTACGTAAAGTGCCGAGCGGAGCTTTCCACATCCAAGTGACGTCCAATAAAGTAGTGATGCATCCGCTCTGTACGAAGTACTACAGTATAAGTACTACATTATACTGAAGTGCACACTTCACAAGTTTGTAAGTGAAATGCACACTACAAACTACACACATTACAACATAAAGACATCCGCAATACGCCTCCATGCACGTAAAGAGCCTACATATTATGTAAAGGCGGTACCGCACGTTTTATAAGGTTGTTGATATAAAAGTTAATTTAACCGTACCGTTTACTGTTGCTTAAGGCGTGCTCGACCGACCTTCAGGTATTAATAAATTACACTACAGTTGACATAAAAATACAATGTAGTGATGTACCTGTATATGACACGGTAACCATTAAAGTATAACAGAAAGAATGATACAATAAGAAAATAATAATAGCATACGACTACATATTACACATACAGGTTACAAATATTTCCTAATTATCGATGGTTACTCTAGCGAGAATCGTACCAGCGTTCTGGGTTCGTATCATTGTCTGGTAATCAAATATTTTTTCAATACATTGATTTACTCTGTAAATCTTCCTAATTGATTCATCTAATTTCTTTTAGATGTTATTATAGAACTATATTCTAAAAATTGCAACATGTCTTCTTTAAAGAATAATGTAGTATGTACATGTAGTAAGAAGATTTCAATTATATCTGACGAATATGAAAACAACGTTAGTTTTTGTGATGTGCTTCATGTATCATATAGTGGTGAATCTGATAATTTGGATATACCAAGAGGACGGGAACCCACACACCTTTCTTTCGAGGCTCCTGCAATTTCCTAATATAAAAGTTGCCGGCAGCCTACGTCGGCCGCCTTCCACCGTCCCGCCCGGCGCCCGGCGAATCATCGGAGGTGGCCGATAGCTCCGGAATAGCGCGGAGTAGAACGGCCCGGCGGCACGCGAGAGATAGTATCGGGTGCGGGGTGAGGGGCTCCGTTCCGGGCCGGGCGGCGCGGCGCCCCGCGGGGTCCATCACCCCGAGAATCAGGTCGAGAAATCGCCTTATTTATTCAGCGAGTAAATATTTACAATAGATTTTAATTTATTTTACATACAATTTACGTATAAATTTTATTGCAATTAGTGAAAACTAGCGAAGAATACATTCAAACCTGTTGAAAAATATTTTGCAATTATTCGCTTCAGTCGCTGACACTCCACAGGCCCGGCTTTGGCCGGAATTCAATATAGACGGTCCTACGTAAACAGGAACGGGCATCTGCCGAAATGCAATTTTGACTTTTTTTTGTAATACACAGAAAATATTCTTTTTCCTCCAATGTATAGAAAATACTCTTCTTCGCAATACAAAATAAAAAAAAGTCTTACTTTTTTAATGGAAAAAAAACTGACGTAAAAACGAACAAATAGGTCATTTTGCATGTAAAACGAAACTTCAAACAACTCTTCCGTAAAATTGATTTTTTGATGATTATCTTAGCTTACTTACGGACAGTCGATATATTTATAATTTAAGATATAGGTTTACGTAGAGGGGTATTCTTTACATTGTGTAGGTTGTTGTGCGTATCAAATTGCATATTAATATGCAATTTGATATACACCGGCAAAGGCGGAGCGAGAATATTTTAAAATGAAATTTCTAGAAGACGAAAATGGACGAACGTGGAACGTCCAATAAAAATGGTCATAGTGCTAAGTACACCTAAGTTTACTAGTAACTATCTATGCGACACTATGTGAAGGATGCCGCAAAGTGCTTTCGCGGAGTTCATTCAGTAAGTAATACGGCCATACCAGAGAAGTTGCTATCTGGACAACATTTTTTTAATGATTCCACGTGGCAGAATGAGTCTGAAAAGGGTTTTAATTTTACACTAATTTAATTATTGTATGTGTAATTACTAAATAAAAATTAAATAGTTCATTAATGAACGATGAAACTTCAAATTATTATTTGTTATATAACTAAGTGGTTCATTTTAATTCGTGCTATATTTTGGCCACATGAATTCTACTCCGCTTTTGGGAAACTTAAGGGTATTTGATATAACGCCTAACACCTTTTCCTTTTTTTTTAATGCGACGATAAAAAGTAAATAGGAGGGGACATACATTTTTTGAATTTGAGATCAAAATACGATATATTTACATATGTTCATGAAATCTTCAATTTTAAATAAAATTATATTATTTTATTTAACAATTTAAAATTTATTTTATTTAACAAAAATGTTATCATATTGCAGAAGATGGATATCTTCTTTTTCTATTTGTCACACACAACTCTAACCCACCTTGCATGACGCACGCAATGAACAATAAGTTCTATATTAATGACGTTTAATGCGCAATTGAATCTTAAATTCTAAAAATTATATTGAGAATGAAGTGACCGAATCATCGCGTATTTTGTATAAACACAGAAACAAACAACTCCGACAGAATGTCATTCTGCACTTGCATTCTTGCACTTTTTCTATTTGTCACACGTAAACAAACTACCCTTCTTTCCTTCCGATGCATGCTACACGTAATGAATGGCCCTTAATTTTGAACCATAAACTAATGTAAATATTTAAGTTGCTTGGTATTTAACGCCAAATTTAAACATAAATTATAAAATGAGACTCTAAACTAATGAATGACCGAAACGTCGCATTTTTAATATAAACATAGACGAGGATGTCGTCATACTGCATTTACACCTACTTTTTTCCATTTTTCATAAGTAAACTACCCACTATCCTATAACTGCATGCCATACGTAATGAGCTGCTCTTAATTTTGAACCAAAAATGCTATAGATATTTTCCGAGGTTCTATAACAATGACGATAAATGCGCTATATAAAGTGCGTAAAGCTAATAGAACATATAAAACGGATTGTTCAAATAATTTTGATTGAATATATTATGGTGATGTCTTATTAATATCTTACTTACTTACTTGCAGATGTAGGCCGAGAGGATAGAGCGCGACACCTTTCTATCCTGACATACAACTCTCGCATCATCCACATTCATACATCTTCGCTTCAACGATTGTTGAGCTCCAGGCTCGACCAGGCTCCTGACAGGACCATCCTCCAGTATCTGGTTAATCTGGTCACGCTACGTCTTCCGCGGTCGTTCTCACTTTCTGTTGCCGTCAACTCTTGTGTAATATACATATTTTTTACCGTTCATTCCTCATTCATTCGCTCAACATGCCCAAACCATCGGAGCTATGCTAAGATCAACTATATGCTAAGATCAGCAGATCAACATTATTTCCTAACATCTTCATTCTTTACTATATTATAAATGGATTTGCCACACACACGTCTCATTGATATAAAAATAGTTTGTGCAAAGTTTGGTAGTTTTAAAAATTAATAATTATGTACAACTCGCAATGTTAATTCTTTAAACAAAAAAAAAATTAACCATTTATTTGCAAACTTTTAAATTCGCTCTAACATCTATATACCCTGTTTAAACCAGCTGAGTATTTATTTTATCATCTGTCTCCTTTACGTGTTTACCATTATTTACACATATCCAAATGTCGCGACACAAATCAAACACTCGAGGGACCTTGATAATAGAGGCAGTGCTCCCTCACACACATAAACCTCATAAATCGTGAACACCACCCACAAATGACAAATCCTCTGTGAACACAGAACCGTTAGCCGACTTACGTGCGATGAGTGGACCGCGTGTTCGTCTCACAAGACCGCCCCGCATCACCGTCGGCGAGTCCGCGAAGACCCCGGACCGCTAAATGACCTTGTTTCACCGTGTGTCCTTGCGAACTGAAACCGTGTGTCCGTATGGAGAATGTCACGTTTGCCCCACATTGCATTCACGGCCGCACAAAAGAAAATTGATTCGATTCAGATTGGAAAATTCGAGAGTTCATTCGGGCCGCCGCAGTGCCATTACACCAATGCATACGTATATCTATATTTGTACTATTTTGAACGTACATCGTGTAGTAGCAGCGCATGGAGACATCTTGTTTTCGATTAGTTTTTCATATGCATCAATGACAAGTTTGTGTGCTACAAAGTATAATTACGATAATTGTCGGACGTTAGAAAAGTAAATAAACTATCAACATGGCGTAACAGTTGGGCAATATACTCTATCTGTAATTGTGATTGCACAATAAATTACAGATAACATGTTTGAAACACTGCAAAAGTCACACTATTTATGTTATATAAAAATGTATAAGTACAAGCCAAAATAAATCATCGATAAATATATAAATTTAATTTCACCTAATATTGCGCTGGGAATATTTTGAAATGTAAATAAATTTAGACATACCTCCCAGAATTCTAGTGACGTAGAGCTTATTATTTAACTGTATGAATTGCACGCCGCTGATAATGTAATGTAGGTATATAATTGGGGGATATAAAAAATCGGATAATACAAAAATTTTTTTTGGTTTGTAAAAAATGATAGGTTTTAACATTCATATTTTTTTTAAACGTAAAACTAAAAATGCTTGACTTTCAAAAATTCCACATCTCAGAAGTATAAAATAATTTATCAGCTGCCACAATGCTACCAAATTACTTACTGTTTAACACTTGTGATAAACAAGGGTGTCACTTTACGGACACCAAACTAACGACCTAAACTTCTACCGACTAGCATGTGTCATTTCGTTTAACGCGAGAAAATATTTCGGTTTCCATGATTAACTATTGTAGTTTTTTTAAATTAAAAAATTAACAAATCAATGTATTCTTATCGTGTTAAAGGATGTAATTAACATTAACCACTCCGAGTGCGCTAGTATAAAATTCCGTCATATTTTCATTACAACAATCTATAAGGTTTAAGACCAAAAATAGAGCGGACGTACGCGAAATGTTTCTATGCGAAATGTTAAGACACCTGTCAAACGTCAAAATTGACAAAAGCGACGAAGTTATATAATAGCAATATATGATTATTAATTATAATGCTACCTTGAGAATAGACGGGATTGTGTTAGATCCCCAAAGTTTGGACCGCTCACGAATACGCTCTGCCTCGCTAACCAGAACCAGCGCTTTTGCATTATCAAGATATCGTGTGTTCTAAGAATAAGAAATATATTTATATATTTGAATAAACGTATGTGGGAAGTAACAAGAATTAAATGACTCGTAGAACAAAAAAATATTCAATTTTGACAAAAATTTAATCATTCCCCCAAAAGAAAACCACAAAAAAGAATTAGAATTCATCTTAAACATTCGTATATTATAAGCCCTGGGCTACACTTTAGGTTTTTTTTACACAGGGTTTGTACTGTATGATAATGAAAACATTTTTTGCAGGAATCACAGTATCGATATGAGTGGGTTTGCGGTAGACACAAAGCTCTAATTTTGATAATAAACAGTTTGGAAATCGTGAATTGCGAGAAAATACTTATAAACAAGATTACATTTCTACAAATGTTTCAGATTCTCGAGATCTTCCCCTTAAAGACCACACAAAAAATCATCCCCACTGTTCCGCGACTCGTTACTCTACTCGAATAATGTGACATAATTTCTGTATTTAGCTTAGTTATAACTTACATCTAATGATGAGAGGGACTACTCCTCTTGAAACTATAGTAACAATAAACAAATTTAACTCAACGTATGTGCATTACACAGTCTAATTTAGTTTAATTTAAAATGATAAAATCTGATTATATGAAATTTGGGCTAGACGCTAAGTGCGAACTTTTTTGTGTACACGTGTATGAACAAAATAAAGTAATAACATAAAAACAGACAATTATTTACCACAATCTTCTTTGGTTTCTGCGTATTCAGTAAACATTCATCACGAAAGCTCATCCATTCTTTATAAAAAACGATTATCTTCTAGTAAAACATATTTAAGCGCGAACCATACAATAAAGGGAAGGTACTAAGTATGTAATATAAAATATTTATTTTTGTAACAATTTATTACTTAAGTAACAAAAAATATATATTTTTTTAAAGTTAACTTTAAATTTATAATATTACGGAAGTATAAATGAGCAACGAAGCGACAGCATAAGACTTTCGAAGAAAAAGAAAAACACCTCACAAAATTATATGATGTACAAAGGTTTAAAAATGTTCGATAGCCAATTCAAAACCCAGTCAATATAAGGAAGTTTAAACAGGAGTGAAAACATTTTACTTTAAATGATTAGATGTCATTTAAATGTTTAAATTAAATCGTACAATATAAGCCCACACAACACTATGTGTGGAACTAAATAATTAAGATAAATAAATAAATAAAACTTCAAAATAATAGATAAAATTAGATTTTATTTTACGTGCATATAAAGCAATAACATGCCTTCAATGATTATTTCCCTAATGAAAATTTTTCATAATTTTTAAGTTAAACTCAAATTGCACCTGCGCTCCGCGCTGTCTCCATAGAAACTAATTGACCCGAGCGTCCGACCGAAAACAGCGGTCACTTTGCAGTGTAGCCGCATCTAACTAACTAACTAACCAATACGCAGGGGTAGGCAGAGAGGATAGAACGCCATATTCTTATCGCCATATCTTGGCACACCACTTTTCTTCGGCTACATTCATACATCTTCGCATCTACGATTGTTGAGGATTTTAACAGGGCCATCTACAATACTAGTATCTGATCATGCTAGATGTCTCATCATGTCTTTCGCGGACGCCCTCTATTCCTGTTGCCTTCAACACTCGCCCTATATACTTTCTTAACCATCTTTTCCTCGCTCATACGTTCTACATGGCCAAACCATCTCAGCACTCGTTTCTTTATTCTGTCTACCACACCACAGCCTGTACCAGCATTACATTCATGTCTAATTTTTTCATTTCCCACTCTATCGACCAAATATCGGGAGCCACACCTGCAGGACAGTAAACGCGTATTCATGAATATGAAAAAGGGTTTTGTTTTTATTACTATTACGTACATTTGAAGAGAATTGTGAGGTGAGATGTTAACGTTTTGTCTAGTTAACGTTAGCACCAATGGATTACCGTGTGTCGGCAGACTGGAACAAGAGCGCGACCCCCGTAGAGAAAGCGTCGCAAGCTGTAGGATGTGGGTATAACAATATCAACAGCGAGACAACTGAGATAACACAAATATGTACTCGGCGGACGACACAGAGTGCAGTATCGTTAGCCTTACTACACACAGAGTACCCAACCGCACTCCAAATCATGTTATTACGATAATTCATATTAAAATAAAAAATAAAAAATTAAGACGTGCTTTTATACGCTTTCTTTGCATACATTCGTAATCGATTTTTTAACTCCTCAATCATTAACAGTTTGTTTTAAAGTATAAAATGAATTTTCATGTTCTTCAGCTCTTGCTTGTGAGCGATGTGATTATTAATTCTAAAATAAATAATTACCAAATCATGCCTAAAATTAAATAATGTACAGTCATCCACTTTATGTAAATGTTGAAAGATTAGAAGCTCTAGCTATTCGGGAAGTTGGTGAAAAACCAATTACAAAATTCCACCACTACTTGAATTCGTCAACTAGTTGACGCGTCAACTTCGTTATGCGGACGTTCTACAGAACGATGTGTCTACGGCTCGACGCTGCTCGACGGCTCGACCGTTGGCTTATTTTAATACGTTACTTTTTAAAATTTAAAGAAGTTCAAATAAATATAGTTTCGGGGAAAGTAAAACCGATAAAATTAAATTTTACCATCTCTTAATGTATATTATAGATGTCTCACAGAGACGAAACTGTAGTTTTTTTTATGGGAAAGTAGGTATAGAAGTATTTTGGGTGTACATAGGACTTATGACCTATCGTATCGTCTCAAAAAAAAACTTAAGGCGCACATAAATAACTATGTCCCATCTTTTGATTGTTGGGGTGACCATTAAAAATATTGTTATTCAAAGAATGGTTGTTATTGTAAGTATAATTGTTATTCAAAGTCAGAGTTACCAGGAAGGCAGCCGATAAACATTTTATATGAAGTTATTTTATGTAAATTACCAAAATATGTAATTTTTTCAAAGTTTTTTATATATATTACATATTTTCTCGTTTAGCCATTAAGTTTGATGGTGATAGATGATCCATTCACAAGCAATGATTATTTAGTTCTAATAATTCTCACTGCTAATTACTTATTAGCATGTATGGTACCGCTATCTTTGAGCTAATTGCAAAAACCACAACGTAAACAATTATACGGAGTTTATGCACCTACACTACGAAGTCTCTAATGCAAACATACAAAGATATAAATAAATGAATAGAGAACGTTTTAAAATAATAATATAACATGAAAAGTGAATGTATTCACGCAGCAGAACGTATTCAAAGATGTATCTCCGAAAACAATCTGATCTTAATCTGACAAAGTAGCTACCTATTCTTAAAATAAGTATATGCTTCCCAAGAAATGTTTATTTAATCACCAATAGACTTTTATGATAAATATGTAGAAAGTACAAAGATTTAATTATTTTTTGGAACATGTATATTATTATATTTGCCTTTTAATTCCCGAGACAAATTTACAACTACCTACCTACTTAATTTTCTTATTACGATATTATACTTAAGTTTTTAAAATTAACTCGTAAATGTATCTATAAATTAAGAATGATGCATTTTAGATCTTTCATTATTGAACAATCCTTTTACCCTTCCAGAGACGCGATGGTCAGATAATCGGCCGTATTCTGAACTAAGCAATATAGCTAATTCTGTATCTTGACAGTTATGTATAAGATTGTAATGACAGGTTTGAAATTAATGAATTCAAGCAATCAGAAAGCTCTAAAACGTAAACAAACGTTAAGTTATTCACAATTCGTCATGATTGTAGAACAATGATGGATGTGTAAAAAATTCCATATTGACTTGTTTGGATCGTTATTTTATTTATTAAAAAGTGTATTTTTTTCTCAATAATTTAACCGTCGTTATACGAAGTCGGTATAATATCGAGGATTCTGATTTGCGATCGTAGAACAATGCAGCATGTGTAAAAACGTCGTTGTACTGCGCCGACTATATTTGTGGTTTTAGAGGTATCCACTTTAAATAACTAACCCAAGTTTCAAAGGAAAAACTTTTGTAGTTATCGAGCTATGACATAAAGTGTCTTTATGTAAATAAAACTTCAAACTGCTCTCCTGCAAACTTGAGAAAAATCACATGCGTCGTTATTCTACGATTATGACGAATTATAAACAATGAGCTTTCTAATTGATTGAGTTCATTAATTTCAACAGACAGATTGAGAAATAAGGGATTAAGTGAAGAATATTATGAGATATTCACAATAATTTAATAATTTGTTCTCACTATATTAATTCTAGCTGCTCATCTCGGCACAGGTTTTTCCTAGTGAGATTAGCGGCTCCTTTTCCTATGACATATATCAAGATGAAGAATACCGCAGTGGGTATGACACTGGCTTCCCACACCGAGGGTTCTGGGTTCGATTCCCGGTGAGGTCGCAAAGTTAATCTATGTGATTTACTCAAGCCTGGGTGTTTTGTGATGTATTTCGGTTTTGTAATTGGGCCTCCTAGCCTCCTGAAGCGTTTAAAAAAAAATTAAGTACTGAGCAAATGAAATAGCTGACACGAAATAAAACAACGCGAACGAACCGACGACGGTATTGGAGTCAATTGCAAGTAGAAAAGAAAATGAAAGTACATGATGGAGAAGCCTCGCAAAAGACACATTCATTCCCAGTTCCGATGATTTAACGATTAATGTCTCGTCTTGCGTTACACAAGGATGATTTAAACATTTCAAAAGCAGAATTGTTTAGCTTGTGCAATACCTCTTTAATTGTATTCAGTGTTGGCAATTTTTTAATTTTTTTTTTAGATGGCTGAAACAAGTAATCAAATTTTCCTCAACTACACGTTTCAAATGTGTAATACAATGCTCACGGGAAAAGAACCCAACGACATACTTTTATCACTGGATGAACCAGCATATATTATTATCTCGACAAGTTGAAAAAGCACCGCCCATGGGCTCTAAACTTTAGTTTAAAAATATCAAATTAAATTAATTTATTGAACATAGTAATAAAGGAACAGTACATTATGGTATCTATGTGAAGTAATGTAATTTTCTGAACTGGATTTTATGGGAACATTCCGGTTTTGAGTCGGACAATAATTCATCTATTCGATACATTTTTTACATATTTTATTTGAGAGCGACATTAAGTTTTTTCTCAAAATAGATTTTAAAATTTGTAATAATGTAACATGACCTGTGGGGAAGCAAAGGCAGCAATGTCCAAAATATACATTTTTTGAATGCAGTCACCGAGGATTACTTATTTAAAATGTACTGAATTTTAGATTTTATATATCGATCACCTTCTAAAATCATGTTTTCTATATATTTATAGGCTATGTTTCTTAAAAATCTCGAATTCAGTACATTATAAATTAGTAATCCTAGATGACTGCATTATTTTTTTAAATATATTACTGCCTTTGCTTTTATACCCCACCCCACATATGATATATAAAAAATAATCAGAATAAAAATATTTATATGCCAATTTTAGTATTATGATTCAATAATGTGACTAAAAATCTTCCAATTAGTAATGAGAACGCACGCATCAAAGATAATGGAGCCAAATAAACACGCAAACCTTTATAAAAGTGTTTTTCTAATGCTTAATAATTACAAATCCATATTAAATTAATTATCTGTCTAAAAAAGTCACTACAGAACCTATGACAGAAGTTTTCCAAGTGAATTTTTCCAAAAACATGGTCACCCATGTTCTTGATACCAGTTTTCATATCAGATCGAGGAATGAAATTGCCAAAATATTTTTCGTTACAAAGCACGAAATTCTGTTCTAAATATTTGGATGGGTAAACAATAAAAAGCAAATGAGTGTTTCAAATTTCTTTCAGCTTGCACCTTCAACACTTGCGGCGTGGGCCAGAACGAACATTTTTGTACGACTGCATGTTGTGCATGTATTGAAAATCGTGGAAAATTTCCCCTGAATGAATATTTTCGTGGATGAGTTTATTGCTGAAATATATGTACACATATCTCGGAGCAAGTTTTAACATTCCATTTAGCTATTGCTTTATGCTATCTCACCTAAACAATGTGTAATCACAGGTGTGGTTGTCACAACTAGGGTGTGGCTTAATTATTATTTATTACCTAATATTGTTTGCGCTCTAATTCAAAATCACACGGAACGCCATTTTATCAATATAAGACATATAGAAGGATGGTGGAATGTGGTATATAACAATAAGTAATATATTGTATATACATAAAACTTTCGTACAAGGAATAAAATCACTGTGTGATTACCTATAAACCAAATAATGTTATATATTTGTCCTTAAAACTTTCAATGATTAAGATATTCGTGGAATTTTTTGTTTATTCTCATAAATTTTTATAATATTTTTTATACTTACATGTGGAAAATTAACAAATAGGTAGAACCAACAGAACGGAAGCTTAAATATTGAAAATAATAAGAAGAGGGAAATTCGGATATGTGAACCCCGTTTTGTGGATGCCTGGCGTCCTGGCTCTGCACAGGTTGTACTCGGCAGAAATAAGGGACAAGAAATTGATAAGGGAGGATGCGAAAAGTTTGGCAACGTAAACGTGGCGGCCAGCATGTGCTTCAGATAGGGAAGGAAAATAGAAAGAAGAAGACGAATTTCATCATTCATACTGTACAAGTTTTTATTTATTTTGTACTAGCTGGTCGTACCCGGCGTTGCACGGGTTAAGGATTAAGTTGAAAATAAATTTGTGGGGGGGAACAAAGGTCCAATATTCTGCAAAGCCAATTAAAACAATGTTTCCATTTAATCGAGGCTGGGCTGGAAGAAATGTGGCCCATTTTTTCTATCGGGAATATGTATGCAAAATATGGGTCCAATCGGTCAAGCGGTGTAGATTTGTACAGAAAATATGTCTGGGGGAGGGCATGGGTTAGGGGGGAAGGGAAAATGTCGCCTATATTATCCGACTCATCCTAAAGAATAAGAATACAAAAATTGGGTCAGATTGGTCAGAAGATACAGATTTGCATGGAAAATATATCAGTGAAGGGGGGTTGGGTAAACGCTGAGGGGGGAAATGTCACCTATGTTACCCACCGGTTCCTTAAGGCCCCAGACAACTGTGAAAAAATATTTTTTGTCATTGTTTTTTCTTTTGCTTTGCTTGCATTAGTTAAGAATGCTCTCAACAAATATTAAAAAAAAAATGTAAAATTGATGGAGATATAGCGGTTTAAAATTTTGTGTTTATATGTTGAATTATCCTTCAGCAAAACTTTGAATGCGTTTTTCTCAAAAGTACATTTTTCAACCTGGTTAACAGCATATCAGAAAAACTATACATCCGATTTGCATGCGCTAAGTCGTAAACTGTTTGAAAATGCAGTCTCTATGGCACCACGTAGGAATTTTTTTTATAAAGGGCCCCCTTATATTTTTTTTTAATAAATGATGAAAATTTTCTATAAAAAATTGAAAATAAAATTCGCTAGTCCGATTTTGTACAAACGAACATTAACATTTTTATTTATATATATTGTACTAATTTTTAATTAGTTATTATTGTTCCTGTACGATCAATGAGATTTCCAAGCCTATTTCACACCATGTTTTATAATATCAAGGACAAGGAGAGTCGACTCTAAGTACATGGGAAGAGGGAAACAAAAGGGAATACACGAAATACGTTGAATTCTACAAAATATATTATTTTTACGATAAAATTACGGGTTTATTTAGTGATAAAGCGTACAATTTAAACATGGTGCTATTATTGACTCTGCAGCACTAATCTGGACGAAGAGCTCCACGCGACAAGTCCGCCAGCACGAACACAGTGCGGCTTCTGGCTCTGGCGATCGTCAGCGACACGCGAGAGCTTTGCCAACCGACAGACGCGCAATCGGTAGTCGACATCATAACATATTACCCAGCTTAGCTGCCGAAGCTAAAGGCGAAAAAATATATTCGATATTACACTCGGAAAATGGATCAAGGCTTATTGCACCCAGGTGACAAATGGACACGCGAATCTGCCACTAATGACAAGAATAACATTATGATATGATTTACAGACTTAAGTCAACACATTTATGAGTAACCTCTTGTTTCAAATTGTTTATGAAAATTCCGTATCATTGTAGAGGTACCCGAGTTTCTGTTATATTCTATACGTATAATTTATATGCTTGAAATATCCCTTAAAATAATATTAGATATAAAAAATATATAAAAACGCTTCAAAAAATGACTAAAAAGGAGAAAATAATATTTTTTCTACAGCCACAGCGAAGGGCGATCACAGTATATGCGTATGTCAAAAGTTTGTAAAATTGCATTATCACCATCTCAGAGCAATTTTTGGTCAGGAAGTGTATCAAATATTGATAACAAAATTCCAAAGCAAATGAAACTATATTTGAAAAAAAATCTGATCCGTTGTGAAAAATGTAACAAAGACTTGTCTGCAAAACTGCTTTGATTCACAGTTCACGCTGTTCCATATAAAGGGGTCAACGCTAGGATAACGGTAAGCTTATTAAGCAAATTGTGCCGACGTTGAAGCCGCGTACCAATCGATTGTCCGTTGCGAAAATTGCAAAACGTGGTGGCAATAAATTAAAATTAAAAAGTATGTCTTACGAATTGGGTTTTTAATTATTTTAGTTGAATAGGACGAATTTCCATTTATCATATGGGCAATGTCATCTAAAAGCGCGAGGGAGTGGGGTAGCGGCGGGGGGAGGGGGAATCATAGTTGTTGTGTTGTGTGATTAATCACTTTTTCGAATTCCAAGCCTTCACGAACCGCGAACATAAAAATCGTTACGTCACACGTCGTTACAATATTCAGACGAGTTTTTAAAAGTAAAAAAACGTATGGCGTATACCAACATTTCTCTTTAGACATTTTAATTATTACAGATTGAATTATATATTAATAAACAGTGTAGGTATATGAAGATACGAAAATACACATAATAAATCTATGTAACAAAAAATAATCATTACCACCAGGTGTCGTGGAGGACGGCTCTGTTAAACCCTTCAACAATCGAAGAGCGTCAAAAGGTGTACAAGAATGGTGAAGATTTATGATAGAAAATTAGGCTAAATACATCTAATGCATCTAGACAGAATTAGTATATATCGATGGCTTACACCGAAACTTATCTACTTATGTATATGTACCATTTATATGTATATACCATTCGGATAGTACCATGCTACTATCCGAAGGAGAGAAGTTGTGCCATTCGGACCATCCCGACAGACCAGCGCACACAAAGTGGCTCAAAACCATTCCGATACTACCGCGACGACAAAAGCCGCTTCGACATTGCCACGCGAATCTAAATTATAAAATTAAATTAAATGAAAATAGTTTTTTTAATTGAATTTATTTTATTTTGTGGACAGGCGGCTATCAATCTTATCATCAAATATCCTAATTTCGAACGCCTGACTTTCTGTACCTCGCTGGAGTTAGGCTAGAATTATAACACTAGCCGATAACACGTCAGTCAGCGCGCGGCTCATGCTACACCCAAGGGTCGTTATTAATTAGTATTATGATATCCCGTGATTTTTTACGGGTTTACGGCAGGTTATATTATAATTACTTCAGAAACGTCGCTATATCTGGACAATTTTTATTGCCAGTATCAAAAAAAAATGTAGAACTTAACCGTATTTTTATTTTACCGCTTTGTCGGGTCGCCGTGCCATTCTATTTTGAAACGGCTTGATGGTAAGTCAATTCTAGTAATATATTAATAATAATAATCAATTACAACAGGAGTAAATTAGTTTATTTTTTGTTCTTATTCAGAGGTGATACAGAATTTGGATTAGACTACGCCTGTCTCACTAGAAGAATATGTGTCGAGACAAGTATTGTTTAGAAAATTAGTTGTACAATTGAGATATTTAGTAGTATCTGGTACACAAAATAACAATTATATCCTTATTTTAGTTAGGTATTTACAATAAATTAAAATGTATAAAAAATAGTGAAAAAAAAATACATACGGTAATTAGTATACACAAAAATTGTGAAAAAGTAAATATAAATAAATAATAAATGTACAATAACAAGTACCTAATTAATAAAGTCATTAATTTGTTTGGGAAAGAGCTCCAATTTTGTGTCTTCCCCAAAGAGTATAAATATACATAATAGGTAAGTATGTATATTTATATATATGTGTATATGTCGCAACCAATTGGTTAAATTTGCCAGGTAATTGGACGCCTAGGCCGTTCGTTAAACGCCAGCATCCAATTAAATGGTTGAAGGACAATTAGCCAAGTCATTGAGCGCAACGTTTAACCAGATGGCTGAACGTCGTGTAGTCATTTAGTTAAATAGGATATTTGTTAGATTAGGTTACGTACGGTTAGGTAAGGTTGTGTTAAGTTAAGTTAGATTAGGTTACGTAAGGTTAGGTTAGGTCAGGTAAGTTAGGTTAGATTTTAATCACTTGGCTGTCTTGGTCAGTCATTTTCAAAGGGCTGACTTTCAATACGCCAAGTTGTTAAACTTTGAGTGATTCTAGTTCAATTAACTATCGGCCTAGGCATCCAATTGGATGCCGGCGTTTAACGAACGGCATAGGCGTCCAATTACCTAGCTAATTTAACCAGATGGCTGCGACATATACACAACGTTGATAAAATACACAACGCACAATAATTATACAGAGTTCAAATAAACTCCCTTTAGGCGAGGGGACTGGGACACGGCGGAAGTATGTCCACCACGCATATATTTAAACCACATTTATAACGCAGTTAAAGTATTTATTCTTGCACTATTAAATCCAATAATAAGACATATTTAGAAAATAGATTTCTTTTTAAAATTTTTAAAACTTTCGTTCAAGTAAAAACGTATTTTTGTAATAATGGGCAACTTATTTACTAAGACATTATGCTTATTTTATAATTGTTTCAAAACACGAACCAGAAAATTTCCGTTAATTCATGTCTAAAATCAAGGATTTTATCAGGAATTTAATATTTTCGTTGTAATTTATTACCGGATTATATTTAATTATACTTTATTGTATCATTAAAGGGTTTGGGTCCAAGTGACCCAAACTCTTTAAAATAGTCTAAGCGTTTGTACACAAAAAATAAGTCAGAAATATTGAAAAAAAATTAAATATGTTTGAATTATTTCAATTTTTAACGCTGCAAGTCCATGAGGCCTAATTACTGTAGTGAAACACATCATACAAACATCCAGACTTGAGAAAATCACATATATGTATTGTGACATCACCGGGAATCGAATCCGGTTTCAGAAGGGAAAACTTTCAATTATCAAGAACAATTAGGTCTATTCTTATTGGTTTGCGTTATCCTAACAATCTTGTCTTGACGGTCGTTGTATTAAATTATACACTTCGTCAATCTTGACGTGATGACATCTCATAGATGTCTAGACATTTTTCACAGAAACTTTGCGCGCATACTAGTACGTCCCATCTATTTTGTCTTAGGGAATCCTAAACTTTGTTTCATCCCGGGAAAAATTATGAATATAACGCATTAATGTTAGATTTAATAAATGCGATAATACGCGATCTCAAAAATGATATAAGTAATTCAATTTTCAAAGTGGATTAAGTGTACGCTTAACTTTGCAGACAAAATTATCTTTTCATAAACTGTTACATAGGCGGCTGGGAAAAAAGAAAAAGATTATGGATATTTTAATACGTAAAATGCTAATTTTCGTACAACTTTTTAAACCAATATTAACGGTTCTAATACGAGTTTCCGTAAGATCTTAAGGTATCAAAATTTCAATACATGTATATTATGTCACTTGACTGTACGATAAACATTATTTAGAATGCATTTAAAGTAGTAATTGGCGGTTAAGTTACTCTTTTTATAGTCGACATTCTTAATTCTGAAGGCTTCGCAAAAAAACTTGTTGACTTTCAAAAATGTGGGGTCGGATAATAACTTCACATTAATATTCACTGCGGATGTGTCAGACTGGTTATGTAATCAATTCAAGTTAAGGTCTAAAAATATATTTACATTACTCTATTTTATTCGACCACCTAACCAGCCAGTGATAATGGAATTTAATTCAATAAAATAATACACAGTTGATGCTGCTGTAAATATTAAAATAAGATAATTTATATATATACTCGTATATATTAGTAATTATTTGAGCATGTGTCGATTGGTGAACCTTTAAGAAGGTGGAAAACGTGAAAAAAACGATTTATACGGCCGCCGAAAGGATATTATTGTGTAGCAGCTTGCGAAAGCGAATGTAGTTCTCTGGTTTTGACTCTGGCATACAATTCTGTTAAATAATTTCGAGTGCCCATCGGATCGGAAATAAATTCAAAAACAGTAATAACGAATTCACCACAGCGCTAAATAACTCGAAGTGGCCTTTAAAAAATCAGACATACGCGATGTTACGAAGTGCTACCAATATAATAAGAAAATTTGTTGCACTAGTGTTAATAATTTAAAATACATTAAAAATTAATACATAGAACAAAATAAAATTACAAAATAAATAGACTAAAGAAAGCGTTCTAAAAAGATCTAAAATACATTTTTGAGTTAAGTATGGATATTGATTCAAATAAATTATTTTATTCTTTAAATTTTTCTTTTTTTAACATTATTTAAAAAATTTCTCATATAATATAGGAAGTGAAATAATTTAATACCTCTATCTCAGGAGTTCACAGATAAAAAAATAACATGACAAGACGCACCAGCTAATAAAAAATGCGATTTCTATATACAGGATGTCCCGTATTTCGACGTCAAGCCAAAATCGGGTGATAGGCCAAAGTCACAATTAGTTATCAGAAAAATATTTTAAAAAATCTTAGTCATGTATTTTAAAAATTATAAGCATTTAAAAAAAATTTACACCCTGTAAAGGTCTTTTCACTCCTGTTGCTACAAATTTTCATTTTTTTCATTTTTTTATTATCCTAAATAATGCTTCTATAAACTTTTGTCCAAAATTCAAAGCCAACTGGAAGAAAAAGTCACTGTTTGACCAAATCAAGTATTCAAAATCAATACTTTGCCCAGTTTTAACTGACTGTTTTTTTAATTTTTTTAAATATTTTTCTGATTAAGTATTTCGGCTTGACGTCGAGATACGTGGCACCCTGCATATCTGTTAAAATTTGGTGGACTTATTACTTAAAAAATACTTGTTCTCCTTTGTTGTAAAAACTTGACGACTTGTAGTTGTTATTTTAATAAGCCATTCAATACAAGTATATATATCAAAGAACTGAAAATTTTAGAATGCATAAAATGTCTAAACTAATGAAAATAACTGAAATCAACACATACAAAATAAATCAATTTTCGACGTGTAGAAGTTTTGCGCCGCGCGGCGCACTGCGGCGCAGCACGACACAAAAAACAGTGCGGGGCGTGGTGCGAAAAAAGTGCAAAAATAAATTGAATTTTGCATCACGTCACGATAGAATACAAGATACGAAAATAATAAACTAAAATTAAACGTGATCGTACAGTGTTAGGATATCTCTGCTGACATCATAACACCTCAATACAAATAATGAAGGTTGATGACTCAGTTCGTATCACTGTGCAAATAAACGATTGTGTCGTAGTTATGTACATCATCAGGTATCTATTATATAGAGGGCGAAATTTATAGTAATGGAATACTTTAATATTTAGGTATGATACGAAAATAATTGGGTACAATATAACAGTATAATAAAACAAACGTAAACTCGTACGTATTACTTTTTTTTATTTTCCATATAATAATATTCCAGTGTCGTTTTGTGTGTCAAAGCATAGGAAAGCATAGGAGATATTAAAATTAAGTGAATTGACCTGCTTATTGGTCTAGGGGTTATGACACTCGCCTAGTGATCAAGTGGTCGGGGTTTCGAACCTCATGCCGGGAGACCAACAAGTCAGTCGTGTTTTCATAGCACGAGCGTTTAGCATAGTTTGAAAATATGTAGCAAGAAAACTGATACGTCACGAAGTCCGGGTACATATGTCTAGTTAAAAAAACTAGATATTTGAAAGGAAACTATTATATTAAATTTGAGTGAAATGACAATTTCCTTTGAGATGTACAAATTAGGTGATATGTGTATCTTTTTGTACAATCCAAATAGAAAACACTTTCTATTTAGTGTCTAAGGGCCGGTTGTTTCAAGTTGGATTAAAGTAAGCGTTCTTTAAAAGCATAGATTTTTACGTTCTCCACCAATCAGACGATCCGTTTTCGTAAAAATCTATGCTTTTATCGACCGCTTACTTTGATCGAACTTGAAACAACCGGGCCTAAGCGTTTTCACGGTCCGGTGTTCGTCTTTCAAGCCCGTCCTGGAAAAGATCTTAAATACTAGTATTTAAATAGGTCGAGTAGGCTTTGTAAAATTTAAAGAAGATTAGTATTGACTTATTCCACGTTATGGGCTGCAACATAACAAATAAATATGAAATTGTACAATAAAATTAAGCTCGTAAAGCTCATAACTAACTAACTAGCTAACCATCAGAGGGGTAGGCAGAGAGCATGTAACGCTACACTGTTCTGTCTTGGCACACCACTTTTGCTTCGCCCACTTTCACACAACTTCTCATGCACGCTCTTCGGTTGTTGAAGCTTCTAACAGAGCCATCCTACAATATTTGATTTATCTGGTCATGCCAGACGCGGACGCCCTCTGTTTATGCTGCCTTCAACACTTGCCTCATAAATTTTCTTTAGCATCCTTTCCTCACTCATCCGTTCCACATAGCAAAACCATCTCTGCGATCCTTTCTTTATTCTATCTATTACAGCCATCATTACACTCACTTCTAATTCGTTCATTCTCTACGCTATCGTATAAAGATTTTCACACATACGTCTAAGCGACCGCATTTAGTTAACTTTCTTTCATTTTTAGAAAATTCCAGGCTTCCCTTTCATACATCGGAGCTGACCACAGAACTCCATTGTGGACCGTTAGTCTTGGTTCCTTTGACAGGTTTTTATTAGCCATAATTGAATTCAGAGCGCCATTCACTTTGTTTCCCGCAGTCACTCTCCTTTCGATATCATTCTCAACCTTGCCGTCTCTAGTAAACATACTTCTCAAATACACAAACTCGTTCACTTGTTCTAAGCATTCATTGTTTACCATTAGATCACACTCAGTCACTCTGTCGTCTCGCTCGAACACCATCACTCATAAAACGGAAATATTATCGAGTTTATTTACTCGTCATCATTAGTATTGCCAATTTTAAAAGCGTGACAGGTAAAGCACTCTCTGTTCAGATTAAGTAGTCATCTGGGATCCGATGAGATCTGAAGAGAAGTAGTTCGCCAGAAACACGGCGCGCTCGTAGCTATGCCTTATTTCGGATAAAATTACCTGTTGTCATATGTTTGCAAGCCGTTAGTACCTTTATTACTCAGACGTATTAATTAAACTCTCCGTGAGAATCCGCCGTGGGTTGATTGCGTAGCTCCTAATCCCGCTGACTCGGTGTATAGATCAAAGTAAAAGCTGACGGGTGTGTACAGGCTCATACACCCCACGCCGTGTCGACTGCAGAGCCGACAAATTACCATGTTGTGTTATCCCAAAATAATGTACTAAATAAACACTTTGCTCAGAAAACCGAGTGGAAATATCAGGTAATAAAATATTTTTCTAAGCAATTTAACATGGCTATGTCAAATTTAAGTGTTTAATCATTAAACTGATTTCGTAACATTAATGAATGATTATTGTATTGTCATCCGGAATACGTTTGACTGCCAAATTTCGGAGCGATTGTTGGTCAGGAAGTAGGTCAAATACTGATCGTAAGATTTCTGGCTGCGAAGACGAGAGGAGCTAAATAAAAGCGTGCAAAAAATAAATAGATATAAAAATTGTTTAGAATGTCGCGATGCCTGGCGAGATAAAAGATTATAATATAAGGGGACGGTGAAGGATTTACTAGGAGTATCGTTTCACGCCGAATAACGTAGGTCTATTTGGGTGTGAAGGTTCTGGGGGAGCGGAGCGCAGGGTGACAGGGGAGGGGTGCGGGGGATGTTGAAACTATAAGGTCCTAGGAGATTCTAGAAGGTCCGTGATTATTTTAGATGCTTCTCAAAGATACCTGAAAAACTCTTGCATCTTCGGATCAGCTTGTTATCAATGTAAGTAAATTAAACCTTTTAAAAGTTACATATTATATCATCAAAATAATAAAAAAAAACCTGGCATTGCGCGGTCAGAAAACAGGGTAGTACCTACAGGTAGTGCCTGGAGAGAGAAGGGCAGAGTCAAGAAAACACTTACATGCGAAACTTGAGATTACGACTTAGCGATCTTAGCGACTGTCTATCGAAGATATTCGGAAACACATTTTGAGCTATATATTAGGTCCTTACATATGAAATTCACGTTTTGCCGTACTGGCAAATTTGATCTCAAATATCTTCTCTTTGGTTAGGAATTCCAAATCCAAATTTATACAGCTATTTACTCATGTATTTGTGTTTTGAAAATTATAATTCATTTGTTTTTTCCTCAATTGTTTTTTTCTTTGCGTCACTCAGTTTACAAAATGAAAAACTTGAAATATCGCATTATTTACGAGTACGAGTTCCACCGTAGCACCAGGCTGCAGAAACGGCTCGAAGGATTAATGATGTGTATGGCGACGTTGCCGCAAAAGAAAACACATGCGTTTTTGGTTCCAACGTTTTCGTTCTGGAAATTTC